>VXAB01013191.1:182576-273118 GCA_013399175.1 Odontophorus gujanensis | reverse complement strand
GAAAAGAAGAGAAGAAAAGAGAAGAGAAGAGAAGAGAAGAGAAAAGAAAAGAAAAGAAAAGAAAAGAAAAGAAAAGAAAAGAAAAGAAAAGAAAAGAAAAGAAAAGAAAAGAAAAGAAAAGAAAAGAAAAGAAAAGAAAAGAAAAGAAAAGAAAAGAAAAGAAAAATGGTTTTATGGTAAGAGAAGTGAAGCACTGGAACAGGATGCCCAGAGAGGTGGTGGATTCCCCATCTTGGGAGGCATTCAAGGTGAGGCTGACCAAGCTCTAAGCAACCTGACCTAGCTGCAGATGTCCTTGTTCACTGCAGGGGAGTTGGACTAAATGACCTTTAAAAGGTCCTTCCAATTCAAACAATTCCACAATTCTATGCAAATTCGCTAGAAAGACTGCTACATCTTGACCAGATACATTCTACTAAATTCTTTTTCAGCATTTCTAATACATGTTAATATTATTATTCCCTTTACTGGTTGACATAGCAGAGAGAACCAATTCTAAAATTTCTTCAGCTAGCCTATTAGTTAAGTCTAACTCTAT
This sequence comes from Odontophorus gujanensis, assembly GCA_013399175.1. NCBI lineage: Eukaryota > Metazoa > Chordata > Aves > Galliformes > Odontophoridae > Odontophorus > Odontophorus gujanensis. The sequence continues at coordinate 272,580 of VXAB01013191.1, read as the reverse complement.
TAGCATAGATCCTGACAGGTCATTAAGACAAAAGAAAAGAAAAATTAAGTTGTTATACTTCACACACACATAGAGAATTAACTCGTACATAATGACAATTATCATGTGGTTCTACAATCTTTAAATTGCAAAATAGTTCAGAGAGCATATGAAAGGATGTTACAGTTAGCAAAATCAAGGCACAGATGAATAAAAGAGTGACAATTTTTTAAATGGCAATGGAAAATTGTAGCATGTGTAAACAGAACAGAGGTAACCAAGAACTCAAAATCACTTCTGACAGTACATTAAATTAAGAAATTTAAGAAAACAATATGATATGGAAAAATAGATGTGCAAGTGTAGAAAAGAACATCATTTTTAAAAGGATTTCTAAGTGTGGCTCAGTAAAATACTTCCCTCAATATATATAGTTTTGACTGTCAAGACAGCCTGCATGATGGTCCTCAGATATGAGCTGCTAAAAGTCTCAGTTCAGCATCTGATACTGACATGTGCTCACCCATTAACACCGAGTTTAAAAGGAGATTACCATTCTAAGAAGTGCTGGAAACATAATTTAATGTCTTGCTTGTTCTCCAGTCCACAGTTGAACTATCTTCTCACAGAGTATCAGACTCCTGAAAAGTCATTTGAAGTACTTTATGCCATAGTCATACAAATACACAGAGATGTCATGAAAAGATCAGACTCTTGAGACTACTGTAGGTCATTTATTTCCTTTAGTAGGACCTACGTAAGCAGACCACAAATGACAGCCACTACCATACCATTGCAGGACCCCTAATATACTTTATCAATGCTTCTGGGAACAGCAAGGGCTAAAAATAATTCCTACAACCTTGAACAATGTTGTCAGAAGAACTGTTTGAGTAAGACAAGCATTGAAGCTTCTAGTCCAGTATCTGGTGAAATTACTCAAACCATCACTATGTTGGTCCACAGAAAAATTTTAACACTGCAGACTCATTGGTCTGTAGGACTGTCTGTTTGGGTGTGCTTAGGTTATCTACTGGAGACTTCCAAACAAAAGAAGACAATGACAAAACAAACAATAAGACAAGAAACCAGAAGCCTGGCTTAGGGAGTAAAGTGCAGTGTAGCAACAAAAAATGTTTGGATTTTGTTTCTTTATAAATTAGGTTGTACTGAATTATGAGTTTGCTTCATTCAGTTGCATTGTATAATGAAGAGCACATACAGGAGAATTCCTATAGCAAAAATGTACAGACAACTTGCTATCAGCTTGCTGATTTTGCTTTGTGTCAGACATAGATCTGAAATCTGTTAATAAATGGGCAATGTTGAGACTAAATTTTACATTAAACTAGCAGTCAGAGTCAGAGAGTCAACTTCTGATAGTGCATATGGAACATCATTGCCATCAACAGAACAGTGCCAAATTGCACTCATAAATAACAGCAGAGTTGTGTCCATTTGGTCAAAAAAGAACCATCTCTAAAGAGGAACAACATATTATCAGAGAAAAAAATCAGCCATGTGAGCAAGGTCATGACTATTTCCAGTAATGCTACAGCCAATAGTATTGGTGTCCACAAGCTCTATATTCATTTGCTCCAACCCTTTTCCTGTGTAGATGTTTGCTCAATTTACAAATGCAATTCAGCATATGCTCTGTTTTTCCGTAATTATAAACTCAAAAAACTCTGGGTCCTGTTATCTGCTTCATTCACTTTACGTTTGCAGGGCTAAATGAAATTAAGCAGATCAGATTTAGATTTAAGAGTTTATTGAACTAAGGAATCTTCAGAAGGTTAAAAACAGTGTAAATTTTCCAGCTGCTTCTTCCTCTAAACTGATGCAAAAGATAAATCATCTTTTCAGGGAAAGGGGCACCGTAGAAATTAACAACATTTATCATTCCAGCTCCATGACATACCCACGAAATTCCAATGAGACACAGAGAAGGGAAAAAAAATCTGACTTTTAAATTTAAAGAATAATTTTAAAATGCTTCTTTTTCACACAGCTATTTTGACCTGTTTTGTTGTTGTTTTAGTTTCTCATGTCAGTATTGTGAATTCATGCATTGTGCTGAGCTGAATAAGTCATGCACTGTGGCTCGTGTCAGATCCAAGCCCTTGAGGAATCACAGTACTGAGATGTTTTATTACATTTGATAGAAACAAACCCAAAATCTCGTCTGCTTTAAATACATAAATCCATAGCATTGTAAGTCTTCGTGCAGCTCAGAGCCACGTTGTGGCTGTGATTGCAGTGTGAAGAAAAGTAAGCAAAGTCCTCTCTCCTGTCTGTGCCAGTCCCAGGGTATTGCTGTACTGAACGTACTGCGAGAGTTGGTGGTGTCAGTGCCCACCTTGTGAGAAGGGTATGTGTGACTTCTAGTCAGTGCCTGCAAGGCAGTGGGATCTCTAATTTCATCTTCCTTCCCTTCTGCTGCACACTTATTCTACAGTGTTTGTCAGAGAAACTCATACTCTGCTGTCAGACAGTAAGTCCAGGTATGTTATTCTGATTTATGTTTCAGCTGGTTTTGTCCTATGACAAAGTCACAGCTGTGTGCTAATTGTTGTGCCTCATCAACCTGTCTCTTCTAGAAACCAAACCATTCTTTACTACTGTAACATCACTGAACTCAACCTTAAGATGGGAAAAATTGAGTATAAATTTAGGATCAACATTCATTTCACTGGGACTTTTTACTGTACACTGTAAAAATATTAACGGATTCACATTTTATTCTTAAAGAGATTGACTTGCAAGCATTCCATTTATTAAGAGAGTTCTGAAAACACAGAAGTGTGTGAACTCTTGGCTGTGACTTTTCCAAGTACCACCTATGCCACTATAGCATGTGAATAACAGAAGAGTAAAGCAAAGAGTAAAGCTGGTACACTGTTCTGCTGAAAGCTATTTCTGAAAGACAGGAGTGCAGCTGAAATTGTACCCATGGCAATGTGATTATTAGGAGGTCTACGCAATGAAGTCAGTGGAAAAAAAACACAGCTGGCTTCAAAAGGAATTGAAATGGGCTCTATGATTAGTCATCTGAAAATAAAAGGACAGGGGGAAAAAGCCTGGTACAGATTTGCTGGGTACAAAAAATCCTCACTGACTGCAGAAAATTAGAATTGCTAGATAACAGGCTATATTCTGAAAGCTACTTTTATGGACATCAGAAGTATTCCTTTCTGGGATGATCCAGCAATAAGGTACATCCCAAATTGTCTTCCTTCTGAGATGAAACTCTCAAAAATTCAAATACCTTGTGTGACAAGGCAGGTAGTAAAAGGAAAATATCTGAAATGAAAGATACTAGGCTAGACAGGAATTAGGCAAGAGGTAACTCTAACATTGGCTGCCAAGATATAGAAATTGCTTGACTACTGTTAGAAGACAGGGACGATTTTAGTTCCCTGATGAGCCAAAATTCGTAATGACAAATCCTTTTACATTCAACCAACACATCCAGAAAGGCTTTTCTTACTCCACATTTCATTCTCCTGGCATGCTTGCCAGGACCCACATCCCTACAGCTGGTGTCAACAATAGCTCCACAGGCTTCAGCTAGCCTCCCAGGTTTGTGCCTGTTTACACAGTTGGTTATTGCTCTTCATATATTTTATTCTGGCTTCATAAACCAAAGCTGTTCAGTTTGATTCCATGAATCATGAATGCTGAGCTGATGACACAAAGGCTCAGGTAAAGCTAAATAATAGGGCAGCTTTCTCATTTTACGTCCCATGAAAGAGAATCATGGCAGGAGTCAAGGAGAGTCAAAATCCAAATCCCATTCAATACCTACGTTATCCACATGCAATTTAGTTAAATGAAGGAATAATCATCATAGAGCCCAAAAACACAGAAACTGCATGGTAATAAACTGAAGGACTGCTATTAAATGTTGTGCAGAGCAAAGATTTAGGAATTCATGTTACATTTCAATCTCTCAAAACAAATATGATGACTAACTAATTTGCTAATTGCTACTAGACTATGCAGTTTCCGGGGATACCTTAATCACTGTCAAAGAGTAGTATTCTAACAATATTACCTGTCATTTAGTTTTGAGAAGACAATTTGAATGTTTTCTCCTATTGATACACTAAACAAAAAAATAGGTGCTTTGTTTTCAAGTACTTCTAGGTTTCTTCTTTATTATCTGAAGCTCGCCAAAAGAAGCGAGCTGCAATTAAAGCTGTCACGTCATTCGATTTTAAGTGGCATCGTCCAACAGCATTTAAGTAACTTACAGATATAGAATGAACAATTAACAAGTGCAGCACTGGTACCTGCTACTTGCTTACCTCCAAATCCAGGTCTCAGTGCAAAGTCATGGTCCTCTATGCGAAGAAGCTGCTCAGATTTAAGTGGCCGGACTTTGGTGCTGTCAAGTTTCCTCATTTTAATATCTCGTTTGCTACATTTAAAAAAAATATAAAAAAGATTTTATTTTTTTACTGCCCAACAGAAGGCTCATCTAATGAAGCAGAGATTCAAGAACACTGGACAGTTGAATTTGGAGTAATAAGGGAAGTTACTGCATTAATGAAGTTGAGAAGATCCATATCATGAAAGGTGGGAAAATCAGATATAAGGGCACCCATGTTTGTGAGGAAGACCTATTACAACATTTATTACATACAGGAAGTTCCCTTAGAGACTGAACCTATCACTATGCAAGAGATGATAGCCAACTGAAAAAAATGGTACTGTCCACATTACCACTTTCAAAAAGACTTGGAAACAGCACTGTATATCCATGGTTTTAAACAACTTCATATTGTCTATATTACAAAGACAGTATTTTTATTATGAATGGTTTTTTTTGTTTGTTTTTTGTTCATTTGTTTTTCCCCCCTGAGAACTCAAATGAGTCAATAATTTCTGTGAGGGATTCTGAAACTGATAGTCCTGGATCCAGGAAGCTGCTTTTTGAGATCCTCTCAAACATCCCTCAGTTGTGGCCACATTACAAGGTAACATTTAATTTCCTGTTTGTTTTTCCTCGTTATCTCACCCCCTGTTTGCTGTTCAGCCACACAGTATTTATTTGCACCACAGAAGTACTGTCTCTGTGGTTTATGTCATGTTGCACATATCTGAGCCTCTGGGAAGCACAGAGACAATACAGATGAACCTGATCAGAAGGTTGCCATGAATTCTGTAATTCTTCCTAGGCACTGCTGCTAACTCTTTTCCCTTCACAGAATGTATTGCACCACATTCCAGATTCCATGCAGAAGTTCACTATCTGAGAAAGGAATTGATGTGTTACATCTGCATTTAAAATGACCTTCCTGTGCAGCCTTTCTGTCCGTTTTTCTTGTACGCAGAAAGTAAGTCACAAACAGCAGGGATGTCCAGTATGTACTCATATCCCTAAGTATTTGGGTTAAAACACAGACAAGGTCTGCAGGCAGTCTTGGCAGCTCAGGGACACAGCCTTTAGAAATAATCCATTACATTATTTACTTTGGCTATAAGGAAAATGCTATGATGCTTCCTTTGGTTTCCACTCCTTTTGTGCAACCTGCTCTAAGTGGCTGGCTCCAAGTAGTAACAGAACCAGCCAAACCTTAGCTGGAGCACTTTGCTTAGTTTAGGGCATTCCTTTCATGGAAGATGTGGGAAGATCTCAAGGAACTGTTGCTGCTTAACTTGGAGGAAGAAGACTGAGAGAATGCACCACAGCCTTCAGAATACATAATGAGTTTTTACAGGGCTCGTTTTCCATGTCCTCTCACAGGTAGGACGGGCAGTGGCAACAAGGGAGATCTGTGTTATCCCTTGGTGAAAACAGATTGCTGGGGGAAGTTTTGGGCTATATATCAGACAGATAGCTGTAGGAATGAATTAAACACAGCTGCTTTGCCACAGGCAAGGAGATCTCCCTAGAGATCATTTCTTTCATGCCTTTTGTGATTCACTGAGACTTTGCAGCCAGTGACTCTAATTGTTACTTTAGACTGGATGATTGAAATTTGTTCTATATTTGTAGTCAAACAGTGAATAGGATGAGGTACAGAATACCTTAAGACAAGGTATATCTGCAGCTACTTTGGCTTTTTTTTCTCCTCCCTCCACTCCCAACCCCTTTTTTAACAATGAAAGACAAGAAATTACTTTGAAAAATGCTACATTACACCATGTCACTGGCTGCTAGGCTATTGGGCTTGACCAAGTTAATCTACCTGTGTGTTTTTGAGTGCCTATAGCAGGGCAATCATCCATCAGGTACATCGAAGAAAGACTTTAGTTTTCTCATTATTAAAATCACAGGGATGCTAAAATGAAACCTCATGCTTCAGAGAATTAAAGCTGCCACAAGCAAGCCTACCTGTGTCAGAGCAGAATAGGCAGTAGATATGAACACCCGCAGTGCTCTGTAATGGGCACGTGGGGAAATTCTGCTGCTTGGGAGTTGGTGTAAGAGGAAATGATTAACTGTATTCAGAATGCCACGGCACAGCTAATTCAGATTGGAAGCACTAGGTTATTTGTCATTAGATGTGCCAAGGAAGACACCTGTTTGAGGTTCTCATGATTTCACTGGAAGAACCAGGCTAAAGCTATAGTACATCTATTATAACTTCTTACTGGAAATAAGTATGTGACTGAGGAAAAGTTTCCCTAGTCGTCTCAAAAATACCCAGATTAGGAGATTTTTCTTAATAAGCCACTGAAAATAGATGCTATAGGATTTTGATGCTTCTTCCATTTTCTTGCTTGAGGAAAACTAAACAGAAATGCTGTGTAAATGCACTTCTTATGTCCGTTTACCTGAATAGCATCTTCAAGCTGATGTGCTGCATACCAATTGTGAAGTAAGTATAAGTATTTCTACATGCTCTCAGAAGTGGTTACTCAAGCTAGGAAAGATCCTGCAGGGGTCAGAATAGTATTTCCACTACAAATGCACAGCATCTTTTCTTCAGTACCTCCCTTGGGCAGAAAATGCTTTTTAATTGTAAAGTGGAAAAAAAAACCAACACTTACATGCAGTTGTACATGCTCTTGACATTAATTTATGGATACTGGTACCACTACACATGTAGAGATATCAGCATTTCTAAAAGTTCCATTAACAACATAAAATATTTTTTGAAAAACATTCATGTTTCACTTTTTTCTCCTGCTTGCCTGCCTCTCCCACCCAAGGCTAAGAAGTATTCTCCAGCAGATATTCCTTTAATATCAGCATCTGGACTCCAGATGTTATTCCTTGGCTAAGAGCTAGTGTATTACATTCTCCTCACTGCAGCCCTAAAGTTGTTTAACTGATGACTCAAAGGGAATTGCATGCATGCTTGTTTACTCCCAAGAAATCCCAGGCCCATATCTTGCTACTGATTGGTACCACAGCATTGTGAAATCATCAGCGCGTATTTTCATGAGTGTTCCTTCCCATGGAGCCAACTCCATTAAACAGCAGAAGATTTAACTTATGTAGGTCTCAGAAGAGCTTGTAAAGGTCACTCAAGACCGCAGTGGTGTGCCAGTTGCCAGTGGAACACTTTGTTCTCAGAAAAGCACACCAAAGACATAGTTTATATTTCAGTGGCCTATTTGGTATGCAGCTTTGGCTAGAGCACCATAATCTACAAGTGTAAATGTAGTAGCTGATTTTCCATCCTTGTTGTGCAGCAGATGTCAGGCTGTGTTGTTTGAGAGGAAAAGCTCACATGCACTTAAGAAAAGAACACCTCTCTTTACCTGTCTGGGGGAGTTGTAACAAGTGGATATCTGATGGGTGGGTTGGTGTTGGCATTGACCCAGGCAATGGGAAAAAAAAAAAAAAAAGGGCTTGTCAGCCCCTGTGAAGCACATGCTCAAGAAACTACTGCTTTCAGTTATAACAGCTCTAACTTTCACAGTTGTCTTTCAGGCAACATTTACGTTACGTAAATGAAATTGTAGCCTATTATTAAATTCCAGCTGAGGACATAAAGAGCATTTGAAGCGTTTCAGGTCACATAGGCTTTCTGTTACATTAATTTAGTATCCAAGACACCATTGTCCCTTTGTGGAGAAAAAGTTATCACATTCAAAATGAAACTAGGGAAGTTTATGAAAAGAGTACTCTGAAGGACTCTTTTGTGAAAAGAAGATCATGAAGGACCCTAGATTTAATGGTCAGAAATTCTTACAGTGATATGTTCTTTAGGCACTCCAGCTCCTACCAAATCAAAGGTAACAAAAGGTAGAACTACAGAACTTATTTCCAGGAGAGTTTGTGGAGTTACATAGCAATGTAGCCTCAGAAACTTGTAACACATTTATCAAATTTTGAAACTCAGATAAACGTAGGCATCAAAATTGTAGTTTCTCCCTCTCTGCAATTCCAAGTGTTCAGTGACATCAGCAACATGTACGGTCAAAAAGCCTAATATTTGGACAGTCAAATGTTTTGTTCTTTGCTTTAGGAAATGGACCATGAGAATAATCTCTTTCTCATGTACTTTTGGTTAATGCTTTAAAATCTTCTTTACAAGAGAATGCAGACAAATAGCTTTGGAGGGAGAATTGGGTTACTCTATTAAACCAGTGGAACTTGTGGGTTAAGTAACATTTTCACATGGGATTCTTTCTAAAAGGCCACCCATTTAACCAAGGCCATCTGTCATCTGTGTCCCTAATAACTCCGGTGCTGGCTGAAATGTTTTTCCCCAGAAAGAAAAAGAGGCTGGTGGAAAGTCAGACCCTGTTGCAACGTACTGGAAGATAATGCTGTCTTTAGAAACAGAATCAGAGGAAGAATCAAACAAAAAGAAATTGAATGTGCTTGGATCCATTCCACCAACAAGCTGATTTGCAGCTGTTAGGCTTTGGGATCTTCTGGGGCTCAGATTCCACAGCCTTCTTCCCAATTCCAAATTTTAAATCACAAGGGCCTAGCAAATAGTACAGAAGGCCAAACCTTTGCCTCTTGTGAAGAAAACTGATACCCCAGTCAGCAGTATCTGAGAACGCAGTGCTGGCATTCCTCCTTGCTTCTATTCTGTTAACATCCTTTTTTCTCTCGTCTCACAGGACCATCCTGTGAATCCATTTATAGGCACTAGTAAAGGTCTGTGAAGATTGAGGGGTTACTGCACCAGTGTTGTTCCTGTTCCTGACCTGTTGTCTTGTGGCAAGAGGTCAGCAGCATCCGGCAGGATGCCACAGTTGCTGTCTCCTCCCACCAGGCTCCTCTCCGGCTTTCTAAATTAGTATGCCTGCAATGAAGCAACTCTTAACTACTGAAGAACAGGATACATGCGAACAACAGTAGCATATGTTTCCCTTTTACTGCTGATAAAAATGTAACAGCAAGCTTAAAACAGACCTTTCCCCCTATGGCAACAGTAAGATATTTTACTGTTTCAATCTGATTCTTAACTGCTCCCTGAGACTAATGAAGACCCAGATTAGACTTCATTTTGATTTAAGGTCTAGCTCTGTTTATTTTATTTTACTGCAGCAAATAATCATGCACTCACATTCCCTCCAAAACTATTAGTGTTTGAAACAGTCTGCCAGTGGGCATTCTGATCCTGAGCACCAGGCTTCAACCAAACTTGAACCTATGACCTTAAGAAAATCCAGAATCAAGAAATACCGAGCTAGATAGCATTTGCAGGCACTTCCATTGTATTACTGGTATATGTTCTCTTGCCCTGCATTGCTTAACCATGATTTTAACAAGATATGTAAGGACTCAGAGATATATCACTGCTGGATTATCACATACATAGAGATACAGTAAGCAGCTGTATGCCTGTTACAAAGCATGCAACTTTAAGTATAGCTTACTCACACTAGAGTCCAGTTATGTCCCTCTTCCTCAGCAGGTGATTATTATGAACAAACTACCAGCTCCCCTGACTGTATTAATAGGGGGTCAAGGACATGAAAAAGTGCAACAGTTCTGTTTCTCCTTCCTTAAAAAGGACTTCTTATTACAACGTCTTCAACATCTCTACAAAGACAGACTCTGCTTGGATCACCACTGGCAGCCAGTGGTCTGTTCACATGCAGTGAGATTAACTGGGAAACACATCCAGAAGCCCCACATCTAAAATGTGAAATTTTGTTTGTGGGAAAAAGCACAAACACTCCGCATAGAAACTTAAATGTAGAAAGCTTCGTATTACTATTTCTTTTAAGCCACTTCCTTGATTGGATAAACTAAGAATGGATACAATTTCCAATGTCTAAAAGCATTGGCATATTCCAAAAAGGGAGTATACTGTGTCATCAGTAAAAATATAGTATAACTCACCTCATTTAGTACTAAAAGAATGTCTTCATTATTGTGATAGTTTAGTTGCTCTGCTGTTTAGTTAATGGCAGTCATTTTATAATGTCAACATTGTACTTTGGAATGCACTTCTATTTCTTGTAATGGGAGTGAAAGAGGTTAAATACTCAGCGTATCACAGCAGTCTTCTGATAGCACACGATTTCAAAGAGCTGTGAGTGGGCATGTGTACAACCACATGAAATATCTATAGGAAACCACAATATGAAATGTCTGGTTATGTAAAACCTCTGCTAATGAATAGTTTAACATTCCTCTTTTGGGAACACCATATCCATGCTCTACATGTAGTATAGATTAAAAAACTGGCAAAACAGGGCAATAAACAAACTAGATCCATTGAAAGACTGCAGACAGACAGCATAAAGTTTATCAGACCAACAGAGACAGAGAGAACATGTTGCTTACCTGTTATGCTTTCTTAAGAAAGAGAATTGTTGCTGATGGTGAAGATGGTGATGCTGGCTTTGAGAGCTGTGTAGCACTGCAGTCGGCCACAGGCAAGTGAAGAACAGAAGCTTAATGACCAGGACCATCTCTTCCAAAGATAAATGCACCTGATCAGCCAATCCACCTTGCTGACTTCTTATTTTTAGTGTTTTTACTGTTTAGAAACAGCATATCATACAAAGGAATCATGTGAAGCAAGGCATCACTGAAGAAAGAAGACAGTGGCATCCCAGTTCTGATGTCCTCTCCGAGTTCCCCTCATATTTTGGCAAAACATAAAAATTCCTTGAGCTCTACATCCCTGCAGCATCTGCTGTCAAATCAGAAGCACCTTTTAGAAATGTAGTAGACACAGCAATTTGCTTTGCCAGGCTGCAGTCTGTTCCATTGCTTCCACTCCTTCAGCACAGGCGCATATTTGAATTCTCCATCACCCGCTCAGTAACCTCTTCAACATAGCCTGTGCAGGCAAAGTGATGTCAAACATTTAATCCCCCTTAAATCCCACACAAAACCATACAAAAATCTGCTTTAATGACAAAGGTCTCTAAATTAATCTTTCTTTCTATATGTGTGCGTATCTGCTCAAAATAATTTTCTGTTAAGATCAAGCTCGTTCATTAACCGGCTACACTGCATTGTCTTCCCAACCATTAGCATCACTTCTGATTCTGTGATCTGTAGTATAAAGCATTTTATCTGTAAGTACAGAATGGATAATGTCATGAAAAAAGCCCAACTTACATGTGAAGTCTCATTTCAATACTCCTGATTAACATTGGGAAATACTGACAATCTTTTTTTTTTTTTTCCCCTAAGCTCTGCAGCTATCTATTTAATTTATCCCAAAATTATAAAGTGCGTGCATGCCTAAGTATCCCTACACCACCCCTAATGTTATCTTTATTTCATTCAGCCTGCCCTATCTGTTCAGTGGCAAATTGAATGGCAAAATATTTTATTAATAAAATGCTGCTTAGGCATTAATTTCATTAATTTCCTGTTTCTCCTATTAAAGGTGATAAGATCTCTTGTGGACTTAAAACTGTTCAGTAACCAAGACACCTTCTTAGCTGACACAGTCAACATATCCTTTAAAGAGCAAGTCCAGTAATAACCAAAACTGTCAGCATATGTTCACTGTTCTTTACCTAGAAAGTGAGAGTGATAAGGCTGAAAGTGAAGGAGGTGAAAATCCCTAACCCCCATCTAAAAGAAGTAGAATTCAGGTCTCCTCGCAGTAGGCTTCAGACAAACAAACAGGGAAATAAAATCCCACCCACTACTCTATCTGCTGAGACTGTTAACATCAAAGAATAACAGGATAATTATCTTATGATGTAGGCATCTGCCTCCTTAAAAGTCCCCTGTGATTCTCAACTAAATCTGTTTGGCTCAAGAAAAAACTATCAGATGCAAATTATTTCCAGAAGGAGATTACCAAAGAGCAGCAAATTCCTGCTGAATTTTCCACTTGAAGAGCTATCTTCCTGTGACTAGAAAGAAAAAGAAAGAAAATATTCTTTCCCAATCAGTATAAAAATTTAACAGTGTTAGATTAGATTAAAGGCTTCCAACCCTATTACACCTCTCACTCTACATTGCTCACGTTGCAATCTTTTCTTGCCCAGCAATCCCATAGAAGATTATTTGTAGCCTGACTTGGGGATAGCCAGTGTTTCCAACAGCTCTGAGTGTATCTCTAGGGTGGAGTTTCTGGAGAAGGTAAACATATGCCAAAATATATAAGACCTTTAACAGGCTCTATTCATTTGTACTATTGTCTAGGGGGAAAAGGAAAATTAAATAATAACTCCAATTAGTTATTCATTCCAGGTAGAGAAAATACTTGTTTCCAGCCTATCTGGTTAAGCTGTCTAGTCTCATCCAGCCTACATACATCTAAGTATTAGAGTATCTAATTAAATCACATGAGAAAAAACATCCACAAAACTTTGATTCCTCGCCTTTCCCTCCCCAAGCACAGGTATTACAGTAGCAACTACAGTAGCAAACCAGACAAAAACCTAACTACACTATGGCATGTTCAGATATCTGCACACTCATCAGTATTAACTCTTTGCCAACTGTTTTCCTCAACTACAAAGTGCTAACAATGTGTAAATGCTGTCTTCCCTGGAAGTCATAATCATCCACACTGTTTTCAGAGACTGTGGGGAAAGTCTTACTGTAGAGCTTAACATCACCTTTATCTGAAACTGATAGCTACTATCTCACTAAGTATGACAGAGGAAAGAGAAAAAAAGTTTCATCCTCCATGGAGGATTTCCAAAACATATGTATTTCCAGAAATTAATTCTGTCTAGCTCCCACACATGAAGTCCTCAGGAGGGGCTCCTGCAAAGTGAAAGGATGAAAGCCTCCTTCCATTAAAGGATGTGTAATATCAGTGAGAGCAACTAGATGTCACCCACAGCAACAGGATTTTTTCATACTAGAGCTGTCTGCATTCCCTCTGGGCAAGAGAGCATTACACAGAGCAGGTTATGATATCATTACAAATTAAGAAAACAAGTTAATCTCTTATGCATTTATCAGTAGTCAATTGTAAAAGGATCCTTCTTTGCAGAAGAGTTAAGACAACAGACTTTGCTTGTTTTGGACAAGTTCTTAATAGCTCCTTGTGTTTAAACACAGTTAGAACATTGTCTCCTTGCTACTGTTGAAATATTTCTTTAAAATTATCCCTCCTCCATAGCACATGAAATGCCTGCAATATTTCTCTCTAGAGGACAAATCCACTTCATGATAACAGTCTTGAGCTCATTGGAACAGCCAAGCAAAAGAAATGAAGTAAGTACACTACCACACATCAAAAAAATGATATGCCTCCTTTTAATAAGCAAAATTATACGCAGTTTCAGTTAATTTCAGTCTGGAACCAGAGACCACTCTCCTCTGCAGAACACAAAGCAGAGCAAATCGACAACAGCTATTACCAAAATGTGAACAGAAATAACACCAGGGAGGCAGAGACATTTCGGAGGCCTGTATTTTTCAGGGAATCTGAAATTCCATGCTAAATAATAGGAATTGAAACAACATAGCACGTCAGCACTAAAATCTTGCAAATGTGCTGCACAAGACATAGAAGAAATACAATGCAGAACCTGGAATGTATTTTTGATTCTGCTAATAAGAGAATTAAATACAAGAACAATGTATTCTTAGGAGTTTTCTGAAACATGCAGGTTTCTAACACAGATTGTAAAAAGCAGAAGGGATGGAGGATATCACAAATAACCAGCAAATCACATAAAGCAGGTTAACCTGCTTGTTGTCAGAGTGAGGGTTTGAATGCAATACTTCAGTGCAAGAATAGGCAGTGTTCTGTTTTTCTATGGTAACAGGACCAGTGCATAGTGCTTACCATTTATGCTGTGGTGCCTTGCAGAAATATGAGTTGGAATTAAGGACATTACTTATATCAATATAGATGATGCACTAGTTTGTGAGAATAAGGTGCCCATTCTCAAATCTTAACCAGATGAAGCATGAGAACAGTAGAGCCTGAGAATTATAAATCCATCTTACAGAGCCAAGTATGGCTGAAGCACTTAATTTAACATTTGCAGTAACATGCAGCTTTTATGATCCTATTCTTTATGAAGTCTTTTGGTAGGGTGGCAAGTGCACATTCACAACTATCATCACAGAAAGCATTCCTGGCATCAGGCATAGCCAACGGTGAAATAAACCCATCTGTAAATGCACTGTCACCAGAGAGAGTCTACACACGTATGTCACCCGAATCCAGATTGAGCCCAAGGGTCTGGTCTTGGTTCTGACACCCTGTGAAGTCTGGCTCATCTTACAGCTACTTTGGGATGTTAAACATACTGTCTTAAGCACGTTTATGCAAGAACTTTCTGTTCTGACAACTCCTCTAGCCACAGACTTGGAGCCACTACTCCAGCTCCCTAAGCGTTACCATTAATAGCAGAACTAAATCTCAAATCTGCAATTTAAGCTCTAGAATTGCAACTGGAAATGTCATTAACTCAGAAGCCACTGAGAGGAATACAAAAGATTTGGCTTCCAGTTGGCTTCATTGGCATCTGAGTGGCCAACACATCTTAAAATAAGTAAGTACTCTGAGAAATGCATGCAAGCTCGTGTATGTGCAGGAAATACTGGTGAAAGATAATCCTGTAAATCAAGTCTAACTTCAGCACTCCGCCTTTTCTTCTTATGAGTGAACATTCAGCAGCCATGGCTTGTCAAGAGAAAGTGCAGTTCATTAAAAAGTAAAGGACAGCTAAACAATTGCCTAAATTTCTCTGATCCTTTGCATTCTCATTTTTCAGTTTCTAAATAGAGAATTCTCTCTTTTGCCATTCTGCCCTCAACAGACCAATCGCTTAATTTAATCCTTAAATCCCTTTACTTAGCCTTTACAGCAGCAATTCTGAAAGTAAAATTATCAGTTTTACTGCCTCTTGTTAACAAACAACATGTATCTCAAAGGAAAAAGAAGAAGGCACATTCACCCTGGGCATACACTTAGAAACTCACCGTTTTAACGGCAGAAAACAAGGCATTAATGCAACTGCCCTGCCTTTGCACAGCTCCATGTTGATCACAGGTGCTGAATACAGCACAGATATCAGAACACTCCTGGTTTGTTGTCTGCATCTCAGATAGGAACCAGTTTGTAAAAATGCATTGCGTCTCTGCTAAATTCCGATTGCTGCCACCTGTGAACACGAGGAGAGGAAAAAACCTGTTGAGCAGGTGAAAATGTGTGTCTCTCAGCTTTAGTGCTGCAAACTCTTGATTTCTGCAGTCAAAACAGGGACAGATTTACTCATCGATTAAAAGTCAGACCTCTGTTGGAAACCAAAAGCTTCGGAAGGCATCAGGCACAACACAGGCTGTTTTCCAGCCTTTCCTTCCCCGCAGATAACTCCCAGACAAACTCGTTTCAAAGCGGGCGGCCAAATTTTAACTCTCCAAATTTAGGTGTACCTAATGCAACCTCAGGCTGCCGGCGCCATGACGCGCAGCACCGACATGGCGGCTGCGCGGGAACGGCTGCTCCAGGTGGCCGCGAGGTGGCAGCGCCGCCCGCGCTCACTCTCTCCATCTCCAACGGCCGCCAGCGCCCTGTCCGCGCGCAGCTGTGGGGCGGCTGCCCCCGGGGCTTCTTCGCGCCCTCACGCAGCCCGCCTAGGGCGGCTGGCGGTCTCCTCCACACGGCTCACACAAGTGAAAGCTCTGCGTGAGCAGGTGGGCTTTAATCAGAGCGGTGGGAAAGTGAGAACAGCAGGAATAGGTGAAGAAATTACGGGATCACAGAACCAAAGAGGTTGGAGGGACCTCTGGAGATCATCCAGTCCAGCCCCCTGCTAAAGCAGTTCCCTGTAGCAGGTCGCACAGGAAAGCATGCAGGTGGGTCTTGAGTATCTCCAGAGGAAGACACTGCACCGCCTCCCTGTACAGCCTGCTCCAGGGCTCCATCACTTATGGTAAAAAATTCTTCCTCATGTTTGTATGGAACCTCCAGTGCTCCAGTCTGTGCCCATTGTCCCGTGGCTTGTCAGTGCATGCCCCCATCCGTTTGACTCCCACCCTTGGGTTATTAATAAACACTGATGAGATGCCCTCTCAGCCTTCTCCAGACTGAAGAGTCCCAGGTCTCTCAGCCTTTCCTCATACAGGAGATTCTCTTGGCCCTTTTACTAAATTCATTATTTAAAAAATAAATAAATAAGTAGACCTCTCCATGAACAAAACCCAGAAAACTAGATTCATTTTGTATTAGGAATATACTGCATAATTACCTCATGTAGATTATTTTCGGTAGTGATAAGACACAGAAGGGGCCTGCTCAGAAGTTGTACCCTTCTTCCAGAAATCCCTGTCTTCTTCCACTACAGCCTGCAGCAGGGAGCTCCACAGCAGAGCTGCCTGGTGTGAGGATAGACATCTCTTTATATCTGATTTGAATCTGCCATTAACCCCACTTTTACTGACATTCTTTGGTGTTTTTTTCTGCATTGTTTTCTGTTTTGTTTTCCTTGTGATTGCTCATGCTGGAGATCTCCTTGTAATTTACATGGCACAGACAGGGATATAGGCTCCAGTACAGAATCTGGTTTGACCTATTGGGCCCTATTGTATAACTCAACACAGATAGTGTCCTCTACTGTCATACATCTCCTGCCAGGTGACATCAGGTGGCATGCCATCAGCAATGACTGCTGTGACCTGACGCAGGTGGCATGACTAACACATTTTAAGAAGGGGAATATGCTCTTTACATCTCACAATCTTAATTTTAATCTGATCCCTTTAGCAGAAGGCATTCTTACAGCCTCAGCAAATAGCCTTCATTTGTCACTAGTTTTACCAGGAACATCAAAACAAATTGTGGAAATAAACACCACGGATTAGCTGATGTGGAAATAATATGGGGAACAGTGTCATAGGTATTTTGCTCCCAGACTTCAAAAGCTGTCAAGCACAAAAATTCAGGATGACTTGAAGACAGTTGATTTTAAAATAGCAGACGTGAGCTACTGTTTGCATGCCTTTGTTTTGTTAGTCTTGAGTGGTCACATTTAAAAGCTTTTCCAGTTACAAGAAACATAGTTTTGTTTTACAGGGAACATAGTTCTGCCAAATATTACATTACAGTGTGTTCTACATCCACATTCAGGAAAATGCCATAGGGAGGAATGTGATAAACTTGCTAGATATAGCTCTGGGAGTCAGTCCATGATGTGCAGACTTGGAAATAGGAAGAGAAGAACAGACTATGCTTGGGAAATGCAGAGATAGTTCAGCACCCTGTGATGGCAGGAGTACAGTTAATACTGTGTGAAAGTGGTAATGTATGTGCTGACTCGTACGTGGTTAATTTTTAGTGGCAATGAATTTATGCCTCTTTCTGAATAAACACTGAGTTGATTAAAACCTGTAACACAGCATTGGATTTCACAGGCTCAGGAATAGAGCGTGCAAGATTTGCAGAATTTTCTCCAGTATGTCTCTGGTGGTTTTTTTTTTTTTTTTTTTTCCCTTTCTGTAACAAAGGAGCTTCACTCATCACATGGAGTGCAACGTGCAGCTGCTATCAATGCACATAATTGTGTGACTCTCCCACAAAGAGCATGACCCTCCCAAAGCAGGAGACATCGCTCAGTCGCAGCTCACAAACTCAGAATACACCCAGGCTTCAAATGTTGCACCCTCCATCAACACACTGCAGCTCTCAGCCCCACAAACCTTTCACAAATACACCACACCTGTGTGATCTGATGATGTACAGAGCATATGGATTTCTCCCACCAATACTGAGGGATGATCTTAATTACTAATTTTTTTTAAATCACCCCAAAAATCCATGTGACAGCATCTGCTGTTGTACCACGAGTCTCTTCCCACTGAATGAGAGGTAAAGAGCTCAGGGCTGTGAAAGTATGTTTTGTGGAATGCTGCCGAAAAATAAACTGATTCTGAGTGTTTTACTGAAAATCTATTTCTCTCCTTTCTGCTTTTCACAAGGCTTCTTTTACCTCTTCCTTTTTCAGGCTGCATATCAAGGAGCTCAGCAATAGCAGAAAAAAACACAGTGTGAAAGATACAGAGTCCAGCATATCGTGATTCAGTACAACAGAGAGACAGTTATTAAATCCTCTGCTTTCTGCTGCCTGCAGCATTTTCAGCGTTTTGTAAGTAAAGCTATTTGAAAAGCTGTTTTCTGTACTACAGCATTAAGTGAACAAAAATACTCTGTATTTTTCATTGTATTTATAGTTGAAAGCATCAAATAAATATCCACTGCTCACTGTGGAGTTTCTGCCCCTTCCATGTCGACACCCTGATCATGCAAGATTTTAATTCCAACCTGTATGAAACCCATATAAAAATACATATAAATATTGATATAGCTGCTCCTGCAAGAGCGAGGTAGACAGATCTATCACTAATGCTGAATACTTTTCCTTGTTAAACAGTAGATAAGTAATGCTCTGATAGCACACCGTATCTACAGGAGGAAAATGTGAGATTTAGAAAGACTGTACCTAGTCATTCAGAATCAGCCTGAAAGTGCAGCTACACAAACTGAAGTAAAAAGCAATCATGAGGCTTAATGCCCATTGGCAACAATTCACATTTCTGTTTACATTCAGAAATCCTCCTTGCCTTAAATTTTCTCATAGGGATATATATTTCCATGTGTTTTTATAAAAACATTAATCTTTTCTTGCTCAGAGCACAGCTAGTCAACTGAAGGCCATAAATCTCAGCAAATATACTAATACACACTCCAAAATATACATAAAAAATTAAGTGAGAGTGTTATTATTTGCATTGTCATCCCTGAAAATAATGCATTTTTGTTACACTGGAATATTCTTCTAAATTTTCATACAAAACAAAGGGGTGAATCCCACCTTAATACCAACACTTTGAATTCAAATGGGAAGAAATAGGTCAGGATGCAGCAGTAGTCACAGTGAAGTAAAAGCTTGTGAATCATCTCATTGAGCGTCAATATACATATAAATATAACTGAAGATAAAGTAATTATTCATGTAAAAATCCCAGAGGAAAAAGAAGGAATCAACAAAAATCCATTTTACCATTTTTAGTGGGGAAAAGACTTTAAAATACTTGAAAAGAATTGCAGGTTTTGGCCACCGGCTTTCCTTTCACTGTGAATGTAATATTCCACTTTCCATTTTAAAAGCTCAGTTGACAGAACAGCACACGACAAGATAAAGGCTAACGCAAACACATCTCATCTAAACAACTGCCTGCATATAGGCCCAGTATGATAAACATGGCAAGCCTAACCCAGTCCCCCCTTTTTTCTTTTGTATTTAATAGCAAATTTTAGAGATAAAATGCAGCAGCTCTCAGCATTCATTGGATTAGAAGACAGCAAGTAATATTCCTCAGATCCTCACAACCCCTTGAATTGATTTCTTTCTCTTAATGAAAATAACTTTTTTTATAAAGGACAATTTCTGAAGACCGTGACCTTTCTGAAGATCGGAGCAGCAGATAAAGATCCTAAGGACAGATACAAAAAACTGATGGTCTCAGTTCAAAAACACATGTAGTATAAGGCAGAATCTTTAAATCACAGCACAACTTTTCACCATCATTTGCAGCCGCAGGAAATTAAAGAGCTAAAATTGAAGTGGACAGGCAGAGCTAAGCATAGTGCTGCCTGCAGCATGTTATTTCCTCTGTGTTGTTGTGTATGGGCCTACAAAGCTTGCAGTCCACTCATTTGTAGATCTGGCAGCTTACAGACTGGCAGCCTGAAGGCATTTTGATACTGCTGATCCTGAAACATGGAGCTTCGTGAGCTGTCAGCAAAGGTGGTTACCAGGAGCAATCTGACAGCTCCAGTAGAGACATCTGCACAGGCAAAGAAGTAGAAATTAGCTGCCATCAAGCTCCTTACCACTGTGTCCGGGCTGTCACCGTGTCCTTGCTGCTGAAACTCCTGGGCTATGGGATGAAACACCACACAGAAGCTGTTGGCCAGTCATTTTGAGAAGGGGAAACCGATTTCCCTGGTCTTGCTTCATGTCTTAAGTTCACAGTTAAGGTCATCACACATCATGGCTATTTATTTGCCTCCATCCAGTACCTAGACAAAATTAGTTACATTTCTACTTCTGTCTCATTAGGTACCTCCAGCAATGTTAAAGAGTTACAGAAAAACACTCATATTTATTCAAATACAGAAAATACTGTATTTCTCAAAAAGGAGAAAACTTTTTTGGAGTCTGAATTGGATTGAAGCGGCAACTGTTCTCAGAATTGTTTGGAAAGAAGGTGTTTCACCATGAAAAGATTTGTCAGAATAAATATCCATCAGAACACGAGCTGTTTTTCTTATGTTACTTAGCTCAAATGAAGTGGTGCAGGTCCTCCACCTGTGAAGTATGGTCAGGAACAATGTCTCCCAAAAGCCCGAATTCCTCTGATGTTTCCATGGTGGAGGAGTTGATGTTTCATTTAGAGATTTTTCCTAAACTGTGTCTTGCCTGAAGCCAAAAAGTATTTCTCCCCCAACTCTGTGAGATTTCTTGCAGTTAAGAAAACTACATACTGAGATTTGGGCAGTCTAGTTCAAAACCCACTGGAGCTTTTTAGATCTCAGGATCACAAGAGCACTCTGAAACAGCACTTAAATTTCCAATGCAAGGCATTGGGGTCAAATGTTTTTTAAAGAAGTGGAAGTTGGGGGAAAACATAAGGCTATTGATACTTTCTCTGTAGGAATCACACTGATTTTAAGTGAATTAGAAAATTCTTTTATTTTATTTTAATTTGAAATGGCGTGGGATGAAATAGAAGAGGTTGAGGTCAGGTGGAAGGGACCTACAAAGATAAGTTCAACTGCTTGACTATGTCAGGGCTAACCAAAACTTAGTGTGTCATTAAAGGTGTTATAGAAATGCCTCTTGAATGCTGACAGGCATGAGGCATCAAACATCTCACTAGGAAGCCTTTTCCAGTGTTTGACTGTTTGTATAACAAAGAAATCTTTCACAATGTCCAGCCTGAAACGCACTGGCACAGCTTTGTTCTGTGATTGCTACCAGGGAAAAGAGACCAGCAGCTTCCTCTCCACTTTCATTCCTTAGGAAGCTGTAGAGAGCAATGAAGTCATCTCTGAGCCTCCTTTCTCCAGTCTAAACAAGCCCAAGCATCCTCGGCCTCTCTTCACAGGACATGCCTTCCAGTCCTTTTTACCTGCTCTGTAGCCCTCCTCTGCTCACTTTCAAGGAGCTTAACGTCTTTTTTACATTGTAGAGCCCAGATCAATACCTAATACTCAAGTCAGTGATGCATCAACA
The DNA here is from genome assembly GCA_013399175.1 of Odontophorus gujanensis. Lineage (NCBI taxonomy): Eukaryota > Metazoa > Chordata > Aves > Galliformes > Odontophoridae > Odontophorus > Odontophorus gujanensis. Next base: position 250,995 of record VXAB01013191.1, on the reverse strand, counting down.
CTAAATACAGCAGTAGAATCACCTCTTTTGACTGGCTGGTTATGCATTGTTTAATGCATCCTGAAATGCAGTTTGCCATATGGCTTCCAGGGCATACTACTCAGTCAGGACCCCTAGATCCCTTTCGGTTGAGCTGCTCTCCCACTACTCATCTCCCACTCTATTCCTGTGTCTGACACTTCCCATCCCAAGCACAGAACCTTGCATTTTCCTTCACTAAACTTCACACCATCTATGATTGTCCCAAACTCCAGTCTATCTGGGTCCCCCTCATGCCTCCAGAGAGGCAACAGCACCTCCCATCAGCAAACTTGCTAAGGATGTACTCCACTCCTTCATCCAGGTCATCAATAAAAATATATAACAAGACTGGCCCTAGAACTGAGGGACATTATTGAAGGCCTTACTAAAATCAAGGCAGTGGGTCATCGTGTCATAGAAGGACATCAGATTATTAAGACAGGAGTTTCCCCTCACGAACCCCTGTTGACTTTGCCAGATAATTGCTTTGTTTTTCACATTCCAATACCACTCAGAGAATAATCTCCAATATATACAAGTTACACTTTTTGGTAAGCCAGGCTGATCTTACCTAGTGTTCTTGCGGATACGAGTTCTTCTCTTGTCGATGTTGAAACTCATCACTTCGCATGCTATTTAGAATTGAAAAAGTGGAAGTGTTTTATGTTTCCAGAAAGGAGCATTGCACAGTACAGAAGCTCCATAATTCTGTGGTCACTTGCCAGAAACGAAACATTTGCATTATGCAAGTGTTTTGAGATGAGAAAGGCATGAAAAACCTATATTTGGGAGGAAAAAATATTGACGTTGTTGCCATCTCAACAGATGAAAGGTTCAGAGTGCGTGGTGTCTTGGCTTCTACCAAGAAACCTGAGAGAAATATAACATAATGAACTTGAAAACATGAGATGCAATAGGTGTGTCAACTTCCTAATGAAGAAAGAGACAACACAGAGCATCCACTGCAAATGGACTATAGGAAACAGATGCAGGATGTGGAACTGGGCCTTGAAGGAGTTCAGGGTCTGAATCAGAAAGATTGAATAAAACAGCTGAAATAGCTATACAGTGCTCTTGCCTTATTTTTGACTGCATTATTGTTTAACCTGTTTTTTGTTTTGTTTTGTTTTGTTTTTTACTGCATTTATTGTTTTCTAATGTTGACATGATGGTTTCTCTGATCAAGACAATCAAGTTGATATCAGGGATGCACAGTGCTGAAGAATCAGCAGACTCAAGTGGGCATGACGAGAGAGTCATCTGAAGGCAGTCACTTCTGGCATGGTTGACCCAGGAGTTGATAGAACACAGCCCCCCCCGAAATACTAGTAGAAAGATGTCATTTTTAAAATGCCATCTTTCTTTGAATAACTCTTCATTCAGCATTACTCACGAACAGGAGGAAGAAGATGCTCATCCTAATAAGCCGTTGAAAAGAGGTCATGTTAATTTCCTCTGGCACTTTCACATTTAACATTCAAGGAGTATAAGATCTTAATTTACCATCAATACTCTACAAGAGGTGGCATTGGTTTATGGAGGTGAAAAGATGCAATGATAAAAAGCCAACCCATCCACTATTCTGAAGGATCACTTGGAGTAGCAGTCACAAAAGATGCTCATTCCAGCCTCCAGGTTCTGGATGATGTTTTGCTTTTTTCCCCTACACTCCTAGCTGGTATTTTCTCTGTGTCCTGTAGCTCCGAATTTAGATGACCTTGAACATTTTCTGTATTTTTAAGAAAACCAGCCTAAAAATAAACTAACTTTTTATCATGTGAGATAAAACCAGATGAAAGAAGAGAAGCCCTAAATCCAAGTGGAATGGTATTTTTCTGCTGAATATTGCCTGGCCAGTTGGGGCTGCCCAAAACCGCTAGCTCTGGTTGCATCACTTCCTCTTCAGAAGCACAGAGGACTCTCTGGCACAATCCTGTGTTAAGACTTGCCAGAATAAAGGTGCCATGCCCCAGACTGCTTGAATCTCAGCACAGTTCTCTCTCCTAGCACCACTGAACAAAATCATGATTTGTACAAAAAAAAAAAAAAAGACCATAACTGACCCAGCAAGGCTCAGAAAAATCTGGACATTTGGTAAAAGTCACATAACAAGGGTGACAGGCATCTGGATGACTGCATCTGGACAGCAGGCAATCAGAAGTGACTGGACAGTATAGCAGCATGGTAGGGTCACCAGCTCAAATGCAAGATACAACACAGCGGAGAAATTGTACGTCTGCTTTGATTCCTGCAATAGCTAAGACTGTGTCTAGAAGAGACAGAGGTTTTAAGAGAAGAACAAACACCACAAGCAAGTAGTTGGAACTGGCAGCTATTCCGCAAAGATCACCTTTGAGAACATTTGAATCCCCCTGCTTTAAATAAATGTTATTTCCTTTTTTCCCTTTTCCCTACCATGGATCGAGCAGCCCTGTCAGCTCCACTGTGAGCAAGCGTAGGGGGCTATTGCTCATTCCTGCCATATGTTTCTGTCAGATGTTTATGTGCACGAGTGACAAATCGTTCTGAGCTTTTGAAAAGCTATGGGAGATATTGCTGTTCCGCACTGCTACCTCACTCCTGCAGTCAGCCTGTGCTGCAGTCAAGATAAGGAGAAGGAGCATGACAGAAAGATCAGACAGGTGTAAGCTGTGAAACAGCACCCAGAAACTGCAAAGGGGAATGCTCTGGGAATAAAGAGACCCCTCATTACTGTAAAGATTTGTAGGATACCACCCAATGATGTACTTCCTCTTGGAACATTTTTGTATCTTTGGTACCTGCTCTGATAAATGCTTTCTCCGGTGAGGGATGCTTAATTCCTGAAACTAGTGTTGGTAGCCACTAATCAGAGGATGGTCTACATACCAGCATCACGAGAAAAAAGAAGACAGAAAACTTCTCTTTTCAGAGCAGAATTTCTACAAACCTCTCCACACGTTTCTGCTTCTTGACATGAAGAGCAGACAGAGGCTTGAGTATCTCATTGGAGTATGGGATGGTAGAGAGAAGACATATCCCTCTGACAATCTGTCCATGCTGGCTTCCATACGTTACAGTTTTGCTAGTTATAATTGAAACCCAGTAAAACAGATCTTTCCTAGCATTTTTTTTTATTTGGTAGATGTTTCTCCCAGCTTTCAGGGCTTTTCATTTTCTACAAACGATGTCAGTTGTGCTAAGAGCTTGATCTTTGCGTCACCTCAAGATACAGTAACTCCTTTTGCACTCTCTTTAGTCTGTCCCTTCATTTCCTTTGCTTTTCATGTCCTAGTGTTCTCTCCATTATTTTCAATTGCTTTGTCTTCTTGGAAAAATTGCCCTTCCTCCCACTCTGCCTTTCTGACTTTCAGTGAATTAGCTGGTGCCTCCATGACAACAGCGCTGATCATCTCCTCATGCTGTCTCCATAGGTCTCGTGGGACCCTGTCTTCTCTGACATCACTCTTCCTGGTTTTCTTCAAGTACACTTCACCTGTGACTCTCTCCTTGCTGAGTTAAAGGAGACATTTCTATGGCTGCTTTACTTGATTGTTTTGTCACATTTCCTTCCCTGACTGTCAGTGATTGCTCTCTTTTTATCCTGCCTGCTTTACAGACTTCAACTTGATGGATCTCAGTTTTTAACATTTTTATTTCTTTCTGCTGGCAACATCAGTGTTTTCACCTGTCTTATACTTGTTACGTTTTCTCAGTGAAGCCCTCTCACCATGTAGCTTCACCTCTACACTGCTAACTGCCAAATTCATCTCTCTAGCCCTCCTCCATAGCCCTGGATAGCTTTGCAATCTCTAGCTATTTGTTAAACATCTTCTCATCTCATATTTCTCCTACAGAACTGGATTGAAAGATTCAGTGTTTGCATCCTCTTTGTTGCCTGCTCATTGCAGACAACTCCACTGCCCACAATGTGCCATAACCTCAATTATTCCTACCCTTTTATTTCCCTGTTTACATTCTAATTTGCCCCACTGGGAACTTAAAGGCACTGTTTTTCCAAGCAAAGCAAACTCCATTCTCCAGGTGTGATGGCTAAAATGGAAGAGGTAATTCAGGTTTTATACTGCTTTCCCTTAGTTAAGATGCTCAGCTTAGTCAGGCAACAGATTACAGAGTCACAGAATTGTATGGGTTGGAAGGGACCTCTAGAGATCATCGAGTCCAACCCCCAGCTATTACTTAGCTGGATGTCTTAGCTTATGGCTGTTCAGACTTTTTTTTCTAATTAAACCAGTCAAGAAAGATTGTTTCTCATTTTTTCTAATATCATTTAAAAGCATTAACTATTCCACAAAGGAAGAGCATATCTGGCTGCAAACCTGCAGTAAGGATAGAAAAGTAGTCATTTATAACATTCTGCCCTTCAGCCAAACAAGCATTCTGAATAGGCTTTAATTATTTATTATTATTATTATTATTATTATCATCTAGGTACTCTTGTCTAGTATGAGGTAGAAAAAATGAAGGCAATCAGACTGCCAGTATACCTGCTAATTAGATTTACCTTCACCCATTATCAGCCTATGATTGAACTATAGTCTGAAATCATTTGGTGCAAGAGGGCTATAAGATACCGTTAACTTCGTTGCCCAAGCTGAGCACTGTTTGAACCATAGAGATACATTTGCCCATTGACCTTTCAGAATGAGGTACTTGACAGCAGAAATTCAGTATCAGTGTCTAGTCACTAGCTCAAATGAAAAATGAGGTATGCCTTGCTGGAGAACAATATCTGCACTGTCCAAATGTAGTCTGGAGGTCAATCAGATTTTCTTAGCCCAGAGAAAGTAGGTGTAAGTTCTCAAAATGAAGGCTGGAGAAGTCTTTTCGCTTAGGAAGTTTGAAAAGCTAGTTAGAAAAGATACTGTGACTAACAAGGCTCTGCTCCCCCACTCCCTACCAAAAAATACATCCTCTAATCACACAGAAGTTAAAATAAAAAATAAAATAAAATAAATAAAATAAAATCTTAAATATTGAAAATTAATGAATCATTTTGCTAGTGATTTTTATAGGTGACAGGCTGAGCTTTTATTTTTGCTGGGGCATCTCTATGATTCAGGACAGCTGCACTATAACACTATACAGCTGTCAATCCCCCTTCCAGGGAGAGAACTGCAGTCTCATTTTTGCTCAAGGAGAGGGTATTACAGTTCTAAGAGTTCTTTGATGACAGTGAGAAACACCTGCTGAGTAAGAGAGAAAAGCCTGTGCAGACAGGCTAACTCAAGGAAGCCAGAGACATCTCTGCCTAGTGGAGAAGCAACCATGAGCAGGTCTGTGCTGATGCTCTGATGTGTGTCATGTACCAGTGCATACTTTGTTCTGAATGGGTCACAACTTGCTAAAAAAATCTGTTTGGTAACAGCTTAGCAATGTTCTGCTTGCTCTGCACACACTGTAATTTTCACCCATAGGCACCCTGAAAATTCCTTGCCGTTAACTGCAGCTATTGGCTTCTTACTACCCTAAATAGCTCATCTGCATCACATTTGAACAGCTATCCTAGCATTCCAAACCCATGGATATGATAATATTCCTGCACAACTCCTCAGAATAGGAAATCTAGAATATATACATACATACATACATATATATATTATAAATATTATATATATATATACACATACAAATATATATATAGAATTATATAAATATAAATTATACCCTTTATTTCTGTAGTGATAACAGTCTTGCAATGAACAGGATCTTCTGGAACTTCTTCTGAAGTTGATAAAAATAGGAGAAAAAACCTAACTGCATATACAACACTCCAATTCAGTAATGCTCTACTGCTACCTGCTTAAGAGATACTATAGTTTAAGGACAGATTTTGATCAAGTTATCATTATTTCTCTAGAGTTTATTGAGACTCAAGTTGCAGTAGTACATATATGAACATCTTTGTCATTGTAAGGCTAAGTGCCTAGCATAGCTTTTGTGATGTGTAAGAGGAGACTGGATAATATGGCCCTAGATTTGAAAAGGTGGCTCTAATTTCGACTAAAAATACACTGGCATTCCTTCTTACTTATTCTTAACCACACAGCTTCCATCTCCCGAATTCACAACCCCTGTGCACTCCTTTCTCTTTGCCTAGGCTCCTAGTCACCAGTGCTCCTAAAAGAGACCCAACCTTGTGTCCTGGACCTGAAATGTTTCCCAGCCCTTCTCTAGCTCCCACTTTGCAGCCCCATCTTTCTTCCCGCTCCGTGTGATTCACATTTTAAAACAAACAAAACTGTTCCAGCACTCATTTGATTTCTTCTTGCTTAGGCAAAGACAGGGAAGATTTATGTGCTTGAAGGCTTCTTATACAAAGTGTATTAGTAGGCAAGATGTTAGGTTGAAATATTCTAAGATCACAAAAAAGGCAGTTTTATTCCATTTGCACTAAAATCCACCATTGTTTTACATTTCTTCTTGTTTAACCAAGACAGGCTCCAGATTCTTTCTGAGCAATGTTTAATTGTATTAAAAATTAAAGGACTTCATAATGAATCGCATATGTAATGAAGTAAATGTTGCTTTTATGAAATTAATCAGACAGCATTGCTTCTATCTAAATTTAATCTGGATGGAGAGTTTTCAGCTTCACTATCATAACAGCTTGGTATTATACAGAATTTACTATGTGTTTAACAGATGTTATAGCTTAAGGCAATATTTTTCATACTTTTTGTAGTTCTTAAGCTTTTTCTAGAATTTATTGAGTTTCAAGTTTGCAGCAGTCCATGAAAAGCGAGGGAGTAAGGTATGGTCTGCCTAGGTCTGGAGGCTCCAGGTCTGGAGCCTATGGGTCACTTTGGAAAGCTCACCACACCTTTACTTTCCACAGCCATCACTTAGCATCATACAGGCAACCTCAACATTGCCCAGTTGGCTACACCCAGCAGTCCCTTTCAAATGAGCAGTTTTCATCAAATCACATGTAACTAGGCTCCTTCTTTCCATGCCTCAGAAACAAGACATCACAATGCAAGAATACTATCAACTGAAGTCTACATGAAAAATTCCGCCTTATCCCAGAGTATCCACTTACCTACAAACAAAAGACTGATTATGCCAAAACACTGCAATGGTTGGTGCATGGTTCTCCATTTTATGGCTGTCCTATCCTCCTAAGGCTGTGCAAAAAGACAACTATGCAGTAAATGCAGCGTAGGTGAAATTGAAGTGTTGACCTCCAGTTATTCTGTGCTGCAAATAAGAATGAAAGGAAAGTATTTGGCAATTTACAGAAGGGTAATATTTAATAACAGTCCATATTTTTCCCACTTTCCCATAATCCTGCATCTTCTACAGAAGATAACAGGTGTGAATTTGAATCCTGGCTGAAGCTGGGAAAGATGGGACTGACTGGTGTGGGACTCTAAGGACTCAGCTGTGAAAACTGATGGAAGAGATATCATCCTTGCGTACTACACAGATGTTCAGGCATCAAGGCTAAACTGTAAACCCACAGAGATGATGTTTCCAAGTTTAATGCAAAACCAAGAGTGTACCATGGATTACACTCACAAAACACACTTATTTTCAGAAAAGTAGATATCAAGTGCCAAAAAAAACAGAGATATTTGGTGCCAAACTGCAGTCTAGTAGCACATTTTCCCAAGCCACAAGGATCCTGCTGCAGGGAGCACCTCATCTCAACTCCCCAGAACCTCCCCTAGTGGGTAACACCTTATCCAGCTCACGAGCATTCATAGCCCATGTCAGCTTTTAGTCTGTCACTCCCATGCCATTCTTCTGGTTGCCATTGGTGATCTGTTCTCCAAAAAGATTGGCTATTTGTGAGCCACACCACGGCAGTGCATCAGCAGCAGAAGCCTACAACAGTAGTGGAGGCAGAGCTCAGTTTCTCTTTTCCTCCTCTGACAGCAGGATAGAAGGCTCCATTTTGTCCAAAAGTAACAGGCTGGGAAAGCCTTATGTCAAAACTCAGATTCAAAGGGCTGTAGTTGACCAAGAATTATAAATGAGGCAGAGCAGAAATATAGATTCACGTCATTCACACGTGACTTCTTCAACTTTTCTTTCTTTTTTGATGTGTTGTCTCATACTCCATGAAAATGATAATTTCATCATGACTTGGTGTTAGTAAAATCAAACAAATAACAACAAAACAAATATAAAGGGAAAGGTGGCTGTGTTCTCCTTGAAATGTCTGCATATCCCACATCTGTTAGAGAAGCTGAGGATCAATTCTTTCTTTTACACAAAAAAAGTCACCTTGGATGTTTCTTTTGGAAAAGCAAACATCAGTTGAAAGTGCTGGCTTACTGCATTCATTAAAAAAAAAAATCTAACAGTGTTGTTCCCTTCTCGTAATGGATTGTAGTAATTTTAACTGGATGTTTTCTTTCTAACTTGGAATTAGTTTCTGCTATTACACAACCAACGTGTAGCTGGCTATTGATTCATTCAAAGCCCTACAGTATTCTTGCAAACTTCCAATAAGAAAACATTTTTTTTCACCAGCGTGTCTTGAAGAACATAATTTGGAATTGTAAATGTTCTCCAAGCCCAAACCCGCTTTACCATGGGTCATGAGTTCTTCCTAACTTCAGCCATCTGGAGAACAGCAGGGCATGTAAGATTCCAGTAAACAGTACTTATTAATAGTTAGAACAATCCAGACAAGTGGCACTACTGAAAGTTCAGTATTTTGGACCAACACTTACACAAATGTTACACTAGAGTGTCTCTGTGAATTATAAATAAAGTCCAATGGGATTTTTTAGGAATGAGAAGGTTTTCCTGAAAACAAAACATTAGCAATACTGAAAGAGCTCAGTGTTAACTCTGGGGGCTCATTTTGATGAAAGTGAAGATGAAGTGACAAGCTGTCTCAGAGTCATTGAACGGGATTAGAAAATCTTATTCTTACGCTGTTGATTATGGTATTAGCATTCTGGCCCGGTTTGATCTGGAACATTTTCTTCCCTGGCCAGCCCTGAGCACAGACTGTTTCCGTTCTACATCTTATTTGCAGTATTTGTAGAACTGTTAACTTGCGAGCACGTTTTCTGATATCTAAAGTCAAGTGCTGCAGGCACTTAAGAGCCTCATGAGAGCATCCTGTATAATACAGATATGCATACATAATGTTTCTGCATAAACCAGACATATAGACTTCCTCTCGCTTTTCCTCTGCTGTGAATCTGGTGTTCATTTGTGTAACTCAGTGTATAGTTATTAACTTATTTTTAATGTGTACATTACTTCTGTCATTTTAACCAGCTTTTTGCTTGCACATTACAATTCGTATCAGTTGAAGTCCTCTGCATTTGAGACATCATTTTAAGAATACAATTATCATTTTCTGCTGGCGTCTCTGCCACTTTGAGTCATAAAATTAAATTTACCTTTAAAACCAGGAGATTATTTATGAAACACTAAACAAGGAGTCCTCCCTCCCCCCCCCAGAATTGACTCAGAGAAGAACAAAAGGAGTAATCATGGGTGATAATTGCATTGTCTCATTCCATTTTCTTCTGAAATCTAATTATAGCTGTCCCCAGAAAATATGCATTATACAGTCCTAGTAATGAAATAGTAATTCTAAAAGCTATTTGTCTATAAAAATACAGAGTTGATCCTTTAGTCCTTGGAAACAGGAGGTAATTGCATTGGCGTGCCATTTCGTAGAGACCATCACTAGAATATTAAATCTAGGATCAGAGTACTGACTTTTATATATCATAAAGTGTTGGAAGAATAGAAGCGCAACAAAAAATTGCAGTGAGAGTATTCCAGCAAAGAGATGATGTCTCATTCTTTGAGGTTCTGTTTCTGACAGCAAAATGCATGCAAGATCCAATGGCTAAAAAACTGCTTAGGAATTCCAGGGACTGAGTCAAAAGGGTCAGAAAAAGTGATTGCCCTGGTACCTTCTAGCCTTGTAATCTACTGATTACATACACAGGTTAGGAAAACAATAGGATATTTTCAAGAATGGATCAGACACATATCATCCAAAGTACAACTTTGGATCTGCTTTGGTACAACAGAGATGTCCAACAGCTGAGGCTTCAGAATTGATACAACTCCCATGAGAGGCATCACATGGATGTCTATGACACACATTAGAAGTGTAGATATTGAACAGAGAAATGATGTTTAGTAGAGCAGTAAAAATACACAAGCATGCCGTACACTCACGTATTTTTTAACAGAAAGAGCCAATCATGCTCATCTCATGAACAAGAGAGAAAACAACCCAGACTTTTGTTATTCTATATATACAAACAGACATAATTCCTAATTACCGCTCTTCTCAAATTAAATAATAAATTGATACGTGTCTTTAGACTTAAATTTAACTCTGCTTACCGCTACGATAAGAAGGGGTTCCATTAATGTAGAATTATGTAGGAAAATGGTATCTAGGAATTTATCTTACTGAACACAGAGTGCTGTACATATGCAAGCCCTTCTATGTAAAACAGAAATTACAGAAAATCTTTTTGTTTTCTTGGGGATGGGGGAAATAAACCCGCTCAAATCCCAGTGATGTAGTGAAGTGCTACAGAACCATAGCAGTGTCTCAGTTCGTCAGAGAGTGAATAATACAAAAACAGTGAGAGAGAATGGAGGTAGTGGGGATATAGGCAAGTGGCTTTTTAACTCAAGAGAATAGCATGTCTTCTAGCAGTCTCAAGAGGTGAATAACAGTCTTACATAAATTACAAAAAAAACCAAACCAACCATAATTGTAGGTTCTGATCGAAAATTATTCTAAGTAGTCAGCATTAGATTCTGTACCTTTAAAAGCTGGGAGTTTAGCAAAAATGTCAAGCTGCATAATTTCCCACTGGCTAGGAAATACTGCTGATGATTTCTCAAGTGTAACTGAGCAAAAATCCTTATCACATTCAAACAGCAACTGTTTTTCTTTCTGTGTTCAGTAATAAGAAATCAGGTATGTTCTTTGCTTTTCCTAATATGCCAAACTGTAATGTGACACTGGGAAATCCTGGTTCCTTATTTCTATTGCAGACTTCTAAGAGCTGCCCATGCCACAGATCTTGGTTGCAGGCTTCAGTGGTAATCTATAAAAAAGATCTAGATTTCAGTCACTATAAGTTCAATGCAGATTAATTCATCTACAACTTCAGCTACACAGAATTCCAGGACTCACCCTTTGAGCAAGGTTGTTGAGAAACAAAACTAAAACGTTTCTCCTGGACTTTTCAGGTTGTATCACACACCAAGATGAAACGAAGCCCAGAATGAACAGACACAGGGTAAAAGTATCCCTTGCAGCTCAATGTCTTTACATCTGTCCATCCATCAGCTGGTAACAGCTCTAGAGACAAAATGGAGAGGGATGTGTGTCAGATTTGAACATCACGGGTTTCCAAATTGAAGTGTGTAGAGTGAGGCAGAAAGCCAAAGTGAGGTCTTTGTAGACTATTTACAACAGTCATCCTTTCGTCCAAAAGAAAGCCTAAAAAACAGTGAAGCAAATGGGAAATCCTACTCAGCCTTGCACAGTTTGGAGCATGAATTTTTAGAATCCTAGAATCATTAGGGCTGGAAAAGACCACTAATGTCACCCAGTCCAATCACTGATGCATCCCCACCATGCCCACTAACCATGTCCCTCAGTGCCACATCCACACGGTTCTCAAGCACCTCCAGGGGTGATGACTCCACCAATGGGAATTCTGCTTTGAAGACCTTCAAGCACAATGATTCTGAAGTAAATAAATGGTATTGAGAACAGAAAGATCCGAAATAAACAGGGACTCAAAAATAGCTCCAAAGCGGGCCTTATCAGAGACTTTGGGCTTATCTCCATAAGCACACACTATCATTTTGGCAGCTGGCACATCCACCAAGCATTACTCTTAGGTTTGCAATCTTAATAACGCATTGGTCTGGTTGAGCTACACTTGTATGTAGCAGATCTGGGCAATCTAGCTCACCTGAAATCAGGAGGGGAAAAAACAGCACAGATTTTGTTGGCACAACCCATCTCTGGGAAAACATCAAAATTATTAGAGAAGAATTGAGTTTCTAATCGCCTCAGGGCTTGTGTTCAGCCTCTGAAACTAGAATGACCCTTGAAGTCAGGACCAAAACTCCTTAGGAATTCTCTTGGTACAACTGAATTCAACCAAAAGGATGCAAGGTGTGCGGGTTCCAAAGCAGCAAGAAAATGGGGTCCAAGTTTAGCCCACGCCATTTTTTTTGCAAGAGAAAAGCCGAACTTCTCCCCAGCTCAACCAAGACTCTCATATCCTTGCTGCTGCTCAGAACCTCCCAGTGCTGCGTGGGCAAATATGAGAACTGACAGCTATTTGCAGCAGAATATGAAGGAACAACATAGAGAGGTGATAGGAAGAGTCGTTGTGCCCGCCCGGCACCCCAAATGAGATGAGATCAGGCAGAATTGCCCAGGCACTTCTTACAGCAGGAAAGCATAGAATGCATTGTTCATTAACTAGTAAGTTTATAGGAAGAGCATTTGCAGCTGGTAAATAAATGATTTTATTTACTTTTTACCTTTTGATGATGATATATTATCAGAGACAGCACTCCAACACAAAGCCAGTAACCTGACCTGTCAGTAAAATCAAACTAATTAAAACACTCTGCAAGTGCAAAGCAGCCGTAGCTGAGCTGCATAGGAAAAGAAAACACTTGGAAACTGTACGTAAATTGTGGATACTGGAGCACATCATGTTTCTGAAAACAATCTTGGCAAATGAATTTAATATAACGACACATTCATTGCAATGTACTTCACAATGCACTCTGTAGAAAGGAGCCACAATAAACATGATTCAAAAGAAAGCAAACAATGGAAAACAACACAATAAAAAGCAGTAACAGCCTCTAATGCAGCGACCACTCATGTACCGGTGGGGCCACTTGTTTTGGTTTCTGTTTTCCTGGCTCGTGCCCCGAGGCAGAGAGCTGCCCACCCTCCCAGCTGTGCACTGCGGGCTGACTAACTGTGCTGGCTGCCTCCCTTAAGAGAAGTGTTCCCATTAAAACGTGGTCTTGGGTTGTGCTGGAACGAGATGTTGCATCTTTCCTTTTTTATTCTTTCTTTTTTTTTTTTTTTTTTTTTTTTTTTTTTTTTAATCCTAATTTGCTGTGCAAACAGAATATTCTAATGAAATTTCTTTTTGGGAACACTTCCGTAATGAAATACGTTGCCTGTGCTCTGGAGTGTGTCAATGACACTGACAACATGGGTTTGGAAAGCAGCTGCCTGATACCCGGGGCCCGTGGCTCAGGATGTGCCTGAGGCTGTCAGAGAGCGGGGCTTCTGATCAGCCTCAGTGAACACACCTGGGAACAAATTAATGTCTTAGTCTAAATTCTGCTTCTGACCATATCTTCATGCCAACTTGGCTACCCAGGTTTCTGGATCGACACCCCCATGTATCTCTGGGAGCACCTGCAGCTGGAGGCATCCAGCCTCCCGCTGCCCAAAAATCAGCCCAGAAGCTGCATTTTCCTTCAGCACACTACATCTCACCAGTTGCCATGGCAACCCCCCACAGACAGTCAGATGCTGATCCCAATGCTACTCTGCTACCTGATGATGGCTGAACAGTCCACGTGGAGGAGGACCCTCACAGCCTTTGGGGTCAGAGGTGAGCAGAGCCCCATCCAATCCCACCTACAACAGCCTACCACTCACACAGCTACTACATCCTCATCAGCCCCTAGCAATTCAACTCTGTTATAGCAACTGTACTGAGTTTTGTTATCATGTAAATCACCTGGGTCTGAAGGCATGGACCTGGTGCTGTTCACAGGGACCCACAACCCCACCTGTTCTGCACCCAAGGAGAACATGGCTGAAGAAAGCCCAGAGGGGAGGGCTTCAGCTGCCCACCGCTTTTTGGGCTCAGAGTCGCTGACAGGGAACTGCACTAGAGGGGAAGAAACTGTGAAAAGAGGACAGAGAGAAATCATTCCTCAGATGAAATGATCACGCTTATTCATTTCTGCATCTTCCACTCAGCTCTCCTGTGTGAGGGTCCGTCACAGCCGAATTGAGAGCCTGCAGGCAGCAATCAAACCCATTCAACACAGCAATGTGAAATTCTCGTGATGTGAATGAAGAAGTTGAGCTTTGGAGCAAGCAGATGGATTTTCAGCGTGGTGTGGGCAGGGGCACAGCAGTCGTTGCTGGGGACAGTCACGTAGCAGCAGCCACGGCTGTGGGGCTCCTGCCAGTCAATGGAGGCCCCACTGCGGCTCTGGGTGCTCCCTGTGCTGGGATAGAGAAGCAGCTTCTGAACTGGAGGTCTGTGCTCTCCAGTGAGCTCCTTGCTTGACCCTTACATGCAGTAACAGCAAGCGCACAGCATGGTTCATTTTTTAATAGGGGAACTTACTTGAGTGTGTTATTTTGGAGCGTGTTATATTTTGAGCCCTGGAGCCTGTAAAGCTGCTGTCGAGCAAGCTTCCATTCAAGCCAAGTAAGAGGTTTTGTCACAGTGCCAACATATACAGGTCAAGCTAAAAGGTCAAATCCACTTAAAGTCTTACAGAAACCTTCCTTGCTTTTTTATAATCTCAGGTAAAATAACAGCAAATTACTTTAAAGCGCCATACTTCTGTTGGAGATGCTGATTCAATGCAATTCATGGAGATGGATAACAGTCTCCAATGCTTTTTTTTTCCTTTAATAAGTGCTGAAACAGCACCTCCTGCCCTCAGAGCTAGTGGCTGACAATTGCAATGACATTAATTCATTCAGCAGTAATTTAAATGAGAGCATGAACCCATCTTGCACATACTACTGAATGACCATTGCACTCTGATGAATAGAAATCTATTCCAGCAGCTCCTCATCCCTGGAGGCGCTCAAGGCCAGGTTGGATGGGCCCTGGGCAGCCTGAGTTGGTGGGGGGCAGCCCTGCCCACGGCGAGGAGCAGATGTGCAAGGAGTATATAGGAGACAGGGGGAGAACAGACTCTCAGTACTGGTGAATCCTCCTGAGGGATGTGCGCATCTCCATAAACGAATGAGAACCAGAGAACAAAAAGGACCATTAAAATTTAATATGCTAATTGTAGGAGATGAAGCAGCTCCATTCAGTTAGATGCAAACAGATAGGTACTTACTAGAATACATGGATTCACAGTGGCTGGTCGTGAAAACATAGTGGAACTGGAGTTCACAGCGAGGGCTGTGGTACCACCCAGCTGTCCCACATCAGTGAGACAGCAATGCACAGAGATAATGGTGCACTCACACTGGGCTCAGAGGGGACATCAGGTATTGCATGAGACAGGAAAGTGATGCAGCAGGGAGATAAATGCACCTGAAACGTACATGGGAGGCTTGCTTGTATTTGTTGGCACAGCAGTCATGTCCTGGAAGGGGCTGGAACACAGTGCTGTGTGGTGCTGTTGAAAACGTACAGCTATGGCTCTTACAGCTCTCCCACTGTCTGTTCCTTCCTCCCTCTGTGCTCTCCCTATTTCACCACTCACCAGCAGGAAAAGTAGAGCAGCTATGTGTGCCAGACTGCACAGGGTTAAGGGCAGGGTGGGCAGGAGATAATGGAAACAGGATCTGACCATTGAGCTGTGGTACTGTTTGACAGATGCAGTTCCCTTGAGTTTTGTTTTCCAATTAGTAACAAGCCCACGGATGAGTTTTTAGTTAGAGGGTTTTTGCTGAACTAGGAAGTGCGTAACAGAGGAGCCATCAGCCTCAGCTTGGGCAGTGACTCTGCCAGTCCCATGAGTCTGTGTACTGCTCTTCTCCCACAAAAAGGAGGGCAATAATATGTTGAGTAATGGGTGGAAGAGCTGTGTTTGGGAGTGGCACACACCTGTGGTTTGAATCCATTTCACAGGTGAAAGCGTTGGGACAGCTTATAATTCACAAAAATAGTTTAAAATTGATTTAGCCCCATGTTTCAGAGGCAGTATCAATCTCTACCGAGGTGGGCCGAACTACCACCCACCTGCCCCTCTGTGCTGTTGCCTCTGTGTCTTTCAAAGCAACATGGCTCTGGCCCAGGAGGAATAAAGGCTCTGACCCGAGCCGTGCTGGCTGGCAGCTCAGTTTCCTACGGATCTGCCAGGTCTGTCCCACGCAACCACGATGCACAGAGGGAGGGTTCCCAAGGACTGTGCATGGGCTTTGCAGCAGGCCTCTGTCCCACAGACAGACCCTGGCTCCATGGTATCTTCCCAGAGAAAAAAGTCTGCAGACATCACCACTCAGATCTCCAGGTCTGCGTGTCTAAGCATACCTCACACACGCGTACCTCCAATAACATCCATTTTAAACACTCCTTTCTGGATTCTTTGCCTTCAAAATCATCCTCCAGAATTTTCTCAAAGCGCATAAGACAGATACTCTCTGGAGTATCCTACCTTAAAGCTTTTTTGAAGATACATTTATCTACTGCTAAAAAGAAGATTTTACGATGAAGGTAATGCAGGACAGCATCTTCACTGAACCCCACCCTGCCTCCATGGGGGAAGTGACACAAAGATGCAGAGCTTCAGCACAGAACTGTGCAAACAGGCTCAGCCTCTGACATTTTAAACCAGAGAATGCACCTACAGTGCCCATCTGCCCAAGCTCCAACACACAATTAGCTGCCAGAAGTCATAGCAACACATCCAAGAATTCACTTTTCATCTCTGCAACAGTCTTAATATCCTTCTTACAGGTGTTCCATATCTATGGAATTCTACATGAGCTTGATGACATCTGAACCCTGGCATCAGATAATTGCTCTTTCATTGCTTTTCTTCAGGATGTGAACACTCACAGCAAGCTGCTGCAGGACAGGACAGCAGAATGGGTGAGGAGCAACTTGAGCACGCCAGTGGTCTTCGATTCCTCACACAGCAGGAATACAAAATGTGCCCTGAACTCTCCCTGACTCTCCTATTTGTCACATTTGGGCTGCTGGCACGGTTATTACAAACAAAATGTTTTGGAGACTTACCTTCAGCCCCCAGTCAAATCAACTGCTCGCTTGATGCACTTTGCAACAGTATTACCCATTGGTCTTTTCCTCACCTTGGATTTACTGGAAGGGAGAGCGGTGGTCTCAGGCACGGTGTCTCCACGGCAGCAAGCAGAGGCACCGCACACAACGAGCGCTCGTACAACCGCAGCATTTCGAGGTGAGCACTAGGGGGAGCCCCGGGCCAAAGCTGTGCGGGTTCGGATCGTGGGCTGGAAGGGTAGTTTCGTGCTTGCCCGCTTTCTTTGATTCCGAGCATCTCTGAATAAGGTTTTCATTTATTTTTCCTTTGTTGCTACAGACTCTAGATTTACCACCGGCTCCACCAACAGTTCCTATTTACTTCACAGTTCTGGGAATTGAGACAGAACCAATTGCCAAAAGGTCTTCCAACCAAAGACCAACACGACAGGCATGGTAGTCTTAGAACTGCTTGAAAGGCATCACTGCAGTTTAACAAAAATCTTCCAAATATTTATCTTTTGCCCGTGTTGAAGCTCATCCATCCCTTTAATTAGGGAACCCACATCTATGCATATGGAATTTAATAATTAGCCTGCCAGTGAATCAGAGACCCTGCGCCAATAACACGCTTCTTGAGGAACTCTGAAATTAAGCTACTGTGGCTTCTGGTTGGCATTTTATGGTCTTTGCTGGAGACTGTTGTGGCTGATAGGCACCTGGCCAGGGCAGCAGGTGCAGCTTTTCTACTTCTAGAAATAAGGACATCCCAAGTGATGATTTACAGACCTCCCTAGACAACGGCTACTGCGCCTATATGCTCAAGAGTGAATGAAAAAACAATGGAATTATAGGTAATATGCATACACAACTCTCACGGAGATAGTCTGCTCTATACACAATGAACTAATTCAATAATTGGTGGATTAGCAGATAGGCCTCACATACCTTCTTCAGAGCTTCATCTACTGAAGACCTAACAGACACATCAAATACTCAGCTACTTATGTTTCCAGTACAGAAGTGCTCTGGATGCCTTGCAGAAGCACAGCTCTGTTCCTCTTATTGCTAGATCAGAGCAGAAAAGTCTAATAATAGACATATCAGGTCTACCACATATATTTACTACATAGTTCTTCAAACTTAATGAAAGGAGTACTAAGAATTCAAGGGAAATTAGAGTTACTTTCACTCCATAGCTTAAAGAACTTACCTTGACTTCTTTCACCGTGCCTTGCTTGCAGCAGATACATTCTCAAAATCTTACCAGATTCCATCCTTCAGGTAGGAAATTTCCCACTTTCCACAGCTATGCAGTGTTCCAAAATATCCAGTTCTCTCAGCACACTCTGCCTCCAAAACCCTTTCTCCCCTACAATTATTTCCTCTTTCCTAAATTCACTTTGTTGGATTGCTTTTGAAGCCTTTATACATTACCCTTGCTTACTAATCTCCCGTGTTCTCCTGCCCAGTTTTGATTCTCAATCATTTAATCCTTTTAAAAAATAAAAAGTCCCTATCCATCTCCTCACTCTTTTTTTCTTCTCCGTTCTCCCTTCGCCCTTTTACTGCCACTTGGGTTCCATATAATTCCTGCTTCCCCTTCATCTCTTCAAAGCCTTAGGTTTCTCATCTTTCTGTATTTCTGTGATTCATATCCCTTCTCCAAGCCTTTTTAGCATGCCTGTGTTGTAACAGGAATCAGGTCTCGGGTTGTGGAGCCTCCCACTCAGGTACCCTCATCCATCTGATTTACAGTTCCTGACATTTTCTCATTTGTGATGGAGCCTTTTGGCATCTGCATCCTTGGCAACAACAGCCATTGGGCAAAGCTGCTCTGTTCCACATTCTTTTGTCTTCCTTCTTCCTCTTTTCCACTGCCATCCAACAGCATATGGAGGATGGGTACAGCTCGTTACCCTCAGACTGAACTGCCTTCTTTCCCAAATAACTATTCCCAGGAAGTAACGCACAGGAATTTTCTAATTCACATTCCTCTAGTAAACCTACAGTACATTTTCTCTGTTCTAAATCCGGTGGAAATTAAGGTATATCTGCTGCTGCTGCAAATAATTGGCACTCACAGACCTATCAGTGAAATAGAATTAGTTCACCAGCACTACAGATTCAAGTGTGAAGCATACAAAGTGGCACTACAGTATGACTGACAGACAATGCTGTACGAGCACGTGTGGGTTTCAGCCATGGAAACGCAAGAACCAGGAGGCATGGTGTCTCAAAGTCACCCGTGTTCACTACAGGAAATAACTGCATTTGTCACCTCACGTAACACTGCAGGAAAGAATGCAAACGAAAGCAGTAATGGGGATACAGGTACAAGGCGATAAATCAATGGCTGCACAAAGAGAAAACAGGAAACTACTTAAAACAACCAAATCTTTTAATTAGAAAGCAACAAACATGCAAACAGCAGGTATAGAAATTTATTTGAACCAACGTTTTTACTAGAATGAAAGTTACTTTAAAACATTGATCCAAGCTCCCACATTTGCAGGTTAAGGAAAATATTGCACTTTGCATCTCCTAGCACCCCTCATACATGGCAAAACATTTTAAAAACATTTTTGCTTATTTTACTTGCACACTCTCTCAAAGTCATGCACACAGTCATTCAAAAACAGAAGGTTAGGTTATCCAAAAGCAATATCTTAGAATTGCACTAAAGCTCTGTAAGGAAAAATATAATTAATGTCTTGTACAAATTCCATTAACATCTAGGTGCTTGCACACAACTGCCGGTTATTCTTCATCTTCGTTTTCATTCTCCTGACCAGACCCTTCTGATCTGTCACCTTCCAGTCGGTCTGTAAGGCACAGAGAAGATTCAGTCAAGAGAACTTCTCACATTTTGGGGTACTGGTAACGTAGTATCTCTCTGGGCTATTATACAGCACAGAGTGGCAGTGCATTATACAGTAATAGAACCACAAAAGAAGCTGAAAATGGACTGACAGCGGGGACTGGGCAGATAACACTAATGAGAAACAACAGTGCAGCAAAAAGTGAATTCTGTGTACAAAAGGAGGAACCTTGTGGGTGCTGACTGGCTGTCGGCACAGAAAGGATGAATGAAAGCATTATATTAAAGAAGGGATGGTGAGTCCAAGAGACTGAGGACATTGTTGTGAGGAGCTAAGACTGCAAGAGCTACAAACACAAATTTGTATACTCCAGAAAACTGCACAATTGCCATTCGTCACTGAATATGTAAAAAATATACACACATTACTTTTTGATGTAAATGTTTAGAGACTGGCATATACAGAAACACGGCGTAGGAACAAGAATGGCTCAAGATGTTATCACCCAAAGAATGTGCACTGCCAGGTTAAGAAAAACTCAACAATAACAGAAAAACAAATGAAATTGTAAAAAAAACCCAACAACGACAAAAAAAACCCAAACCCCCAAAGCAAAAACATTTACAACAGAGGTAAAGCACACCACTGGCGTGGATACAGTGGCTTTCCTCTTCTTCTCCTGGCTGTCTGCTTCACATAGATAAGTAGGAGGTGAAAGAGGAGCAGCAATTGCTTCCAGGCACAGCATCCCTCCTGCTTCATCAATACAAGCCTGCTACTCTGCTCAGCCAGTGCTGGACCTCATCTCCATTTTCAATATGTAATGCATCTGCCACTTCATCTACAGTTCCACTAGGTTTCTACTATGTGTCATACCAGCCTCCCAAAACCTCCTATCCCTGCTTCCTTCCCAGTACCATAGAATCATTACGGTTAGAAAAGACCTTTAAGATCTAATCCAACTATCCACCCACCACCAATATTGCCCACTGAATCATGGCCCTAAGTATTACATCTACCCTTTCCTTGAATGCTTCCAGGGCTGGTGACTGTACCACCTCCCCGGGGCAGCCTGTTCCAATACCTCATCACTCTTTCTGAGAATAAATTCTTCCTAACCTCTAACCTGAACCTCCCCTGGAGCAACTTGAGAACATTACTTCTCATCCTATTGCTGTTACCTGAGAGAAGAGGCCAACCTCCACCTCACCACAACCTCCCTTCAGGCACTTGTAGAGAGTAATAACGTCTCCCCTGAGCCTTCTTTTCTCCAGACTGAACAATCCCAGCTCCCTCAGCCCCTCCCCATAAGACTTGTGCTCCACACCCTTCACAGCTTTGTCAACCTTTTCTGGTCACGCTCCAGAGCCCCATACTGAATGCAGTACTCGAACTGTGGTCTCACTGGTGTCAAGTAAAGGGACGATCACCTCCCTGCTCCTGCTGGCAGCACTATTTCTGATACAGGCCAGGATGCCACTGGTGTTCTTAGCCATCTGGGCACACTGCTGGCTCACGTTCAGCTGAGCATCAACCACCACTCTGATCTTTTTCCTCTGCATAGCTTTCCAGCCACTCAGCCCCAAGCCCATAGTGTTTCATGAAGCTGTTATGGTCAAAGTGCAGGACCCAGCACTTGGTCTTGTTGAATTTCATCCCACTGGCTTCAGCCCAGTGATCCAGCCTGTCCAGATCCCTCTAAATGTCCTTCTTACTTGCAAGGAGATTGACACTTCTCCACAACATGGTGTCACCTGCAACTTTACTGAAGGTACACTCAATTCCCTCATGCAATTCATCAATAAAGATGTCAAACAGACCAATCCTAATACCAAACCCCGAGGAACACCACTGGTGACCAGACACCAAATGGATTTAACTCCATTCACCAGCACTCTCTGGACTCAGCCCTCCAGACAGTTCCTTAACCAGCAAAGAGTATACCTGCCAAGGCCAAGGACGGCCAGCTTCCTCAGTAAAATACCTTGGGAGACAGCATCAAAAGCTTTGCTGAAGTCTAGGTAGACTACATTAACAGCCTTTCCCTCACCCACCAGGCTGGTCATCTTGTTACAGAAGGAGATCAGGTTGGTCAAGCAGGACCTGCCATTCATGAACCCATGCCAGCAGGGCCTGATCCCCCAGTTGTCCTGCACGTGCTCATGCTGTGTGATCACGCTCAAGATGATCTGTTCCACAACCCAGGTCAGACTGACAGGCCTGTAGTTCCCAGGATCTTCCTTACAATCCTTCTTATAGCTGTGCAATCACATTAGGAAGTCTCTAGCCCTCTGGATTTTTCCAGTTGACTAGGAATACTGACAGATGTTGGAAAGATGCCTGGCAATCTTATCTGTCAGTTCCCTCAGCACCCTCAGGTGGATGCCATCTGATTTCATGGACCTGTGGCAATTCAGGTGGAGTACAAGGTCCCTAACTGCTCCCCATCCCAGACTTTCAAGTCAGGAGCCTGAGTAACCCGAGGATAACTGGTCTGACTATTAAAGATGGATACAAAGAAGGCATTAAGAACCTCAGCTTTTTCCTTATCCTCTGTGGTCACATTCCCCAGTACTCCAGAGTGGACAGTATGGTAACATTTAAAATATATTTTGCTGTTTTCTTGCTCTTTAAGGTTAAACAAACAAACAAACAAAAAAACCCAGCCGCAAAATGTTGCAAGTCTCACACTACCACAGAAGCAATTCCATAGCACTTCTGTTAAGAGACCAATGAAGAATCCTTGAACCTCTTCATGGATCCCAAATGTAGGCAGATACAACTGAAGATCTCGATGGTTCCCCAGCCCATCTGCTATTTCATAGATCAACATGGTGGTTAAGTCCTAAAGAAGTCTCTCACCTGCTCTTATGTGATTCAAAGACGCCAACATTCGTAACATAAAAGATGCTGGAACAGTAATAGTGTTTCTGGTTTCTTCCAGCATTAACTCATTACGTGTTATAACCTAGAAGCAGTGAAGGGGAAAAAAAAGCATAGAAATAAATACAAACAAAACTGTATCAATATTAGTTCAATGATACAAAGTTTCTACACATTTACAGTACCCAAAATTGCATTAAGCCAGAATTATTTAAATAATTAGTAACAAATACAGCTGTACCAATTATATGTGGTAAGAACAGCAAGACAGTGAAGTCTGCCTGCAGATATCTGTTAGCCTACCAAAAGAGAAATCTAGTAAGATCATCGCTCTGTTGCTGATGCCCATGGTAGATACTGAGACAGGCAGCTAAGAAACTTTCAGAAATGAGATCTTGCACAAAATAGGGAGTACTGATGAAAGTGCTGTTACAGATGGCAGCTATTGCAGACAATAAAGTTCTAGCACCAGCACTGGCCAAGAATGTGGGAAGGAAAAGAGATGAGGTTACCCTGAACTCCTACCTTCATGCTGCTTGAAACTTCTGGAGATAATCCAAGGAACACAAGCAGTTATTCTATTCCAGTTCAGGAACATTCTTCAGCTCCATAATTCTTTCTGAACAGAGCTACAGCTATCTAGTTACTTGAAATAGCCATCTCCTACTCTCTTAGTTTCAAGGAAGAAAAGCTCCACTAACATGCACTTCTACTTCTTCTGCCTCTTCTCTTACTCAAGGTAGTCCCTTTCCATCCCTAGTGATCTGCCACTAAATTCTAATTCAATACCTTCACCCATCTCTCAGAACACGTTTTTCAGTATGCCAAAGCATACAGATTTCTCTGTGGGGAAAAGTTCTGACCATTCCTCAGTCCTTCTTTGCAGATCAGCTGCTGTAGGGCAGGTAAATAACGGATTTTTCTTTTTTTCCCCAAGACTCCTTCTTAATCCTGCCCCTCTTCTGAGGAAAATGTTCTTGCAAATGTCAGCAGTGACCTCTTCCCAGACAAGCCAAAGATCCTCTTCTCTGCTGCTATCATCTGCTTTCCAGGCATTCTGTACAGCTGACCACTCCCCAAGAAAACAAACTGAGAAGACAGTATTGCCATTTATTTTCCTCTTCCAAGAGAACCAATGTACTAATTACTTTTAGAAATATATACTTATAAACCCTGAAGGCTCCCAAATGCTTCATCATTTAAACTATCACACAATCAACACTTAAGTCTCTCATCACCCGGCACTACTTTGCTAGAATAATGCCAAAGGTTCAAAACACACACACAAATGGTTGCCCATTTCTAAAGGGGCTGTGGCTAAGGATTGCTGTGCTGTTGTTTTTCATTGTTTTAGTTTTAAATAGATATGGCACTAATAGAGGGAAATAAAAACAAATACTGGCTAGTATAACTTTTCTGTCCAAAGATTGTGCTAAAAAAAACACCAACATTTTAATAAGTCACACTATTCCATACAGTTCCTGACTTTTAATCTACTTTAACTCCTTCTAATGCCACAGAATATTAAATTGGATTGATTTTTCCACTCCTTGTTCTTCTGTATATATCACTGTGTTTCCTTCAATTAGTTTGTTTACAGACAACCAGTGCCTTCATTTCTAATTCCTGTCAGTTTTCCTTCTTTATCTGACTTCTATACTTTTTCCAGCTTTTCTTATACACGATTTATTATCATATTTTCTTATGCTATCATATACTTTCTAGGAATGTTAATGAAATACAAAGAGACTCTTCTGTGTGTTAATATGAAAGTTAGTACAAATCACATGGTATTCTTTAGGGCAGCTATCTTTTTTAAACATTAGATAATTCTTCTAATTCAATATCTGTAATTTGCAGCAAAGACTTCTGTAGAATTGGAAGATGCAATATAACTGAGAAATGGAGGGAACGTTCTTACCTCATCTGCAAGTTTTCTGTTAAAAATCCTGGATTCTTCCAGTGGTGACCAGATTTTTATATCATAGTCAATTCCTGAAGAGGCTAGAACTGTAAGTAATAGGAATTATAAATGAAATACAACAGTAGACAGAATCATGATAACACCAAATCTATCAGTACATTTGAAAGTTTCAGTGTCCTTCATGCAAATGCCTTTGACATTCAAATATACAAAAGCAGTAGGTACTCTTAGGAATACTTCTAAAATACGCAAAGCAACATGCTAGTACATCTTCCAGATGACTCTACAAAAACTCGGTGAGAAGCGAACTTCCACAGAAAGATCTCAGCAACTGGAAACATGTACAGGATGAACAATCCTGTAATTGAGTAGCAGTCACCAGAAAAAAATGCAAGCTCTTTCGCTACTATCTTAACTTTAAGTATTTATAGTTGACTATTTTTCTACAGCTATGTAGGCTATGAAAAAAAGAAATAGCACAACTGCTTTCTTTGGCTGTGTCAGAAGTTGTGGAATGGTTCAGATTTGTCATCCGCGTGTCAGACAACTTCTGATTCCTTCTGCTACTTTGGTTCATCTTTTCTATAAATATCGCCCCCTAAACACACACTGACAGAATTCCAGTGAATGTTATCTGTTCTTCTAATTTCACAATGCCATTGAGTTTGAACACATTTCACTCAGTTACCAAACAGAGCGAGTAGAGCCCGGATTCAAGTGTCACGTCCTGGAGTGCTGTCAACATTTACATGACCCCTATATTTCACTCGTTAGTGTTGTGGAAAACAATGCATTGGGAGAGGGAACAAGAGATGGAGATTCTTTTTACTCTCTCTCAGCTTTCTATATATACTGTGTTATTAATGTTTTCATTCCAGTAAGTTACTGAATGAGGCCAAAGTCGTTAGCCGAAGACCAAAGTGAAAGCAGTATTATCTAACTTATATTTGGAAAAATGAACAAGAATCTAAAGAAAATCTGTTATTACAACATGGCGAGACACAAAGAATTAAAGATAGAGTTTTGAGAAACTTAATACAGATAACTCGAATATATAGCCTGCAAAAGTGACCGTCTTACTTGGGTCAAATGGATGAGGCTGAAGACAGTTTACCACATGATTATCAGCTTCCAGCAGCATGAGATGTTCAGCAGTATGGCGATCCCATATAAAAATATGGCCACAGTCTGAACCACTCATGACAAAGTTCGATCCCCAAAAATTGGCTTCCTTTATCTGTAATAAAAAACAAAAACAATTCCTTTCGTAAGACCAGCTTTAGAAACACATCAAAGAGTGCAATCCCATTTCTACAGTAACACCACATCCGAATTTAGAGCTCTAATGGAGAAAGAGTGCCTAAGAAAATTTAAAGGAAACATTAAAAGAAAAACAACAATAATAATAATAATAAAAACAAAACAACTAGAAAGTTAAAGATCTCCAGAGCAAACCAGCTGCCAACTAAGAAAGGAGAAGAGTCGGGACAGACCCAGCAGTTTGGAAATGGTATTACACTCTAGATGAAAGTCTACAGAGAATGACAGCAGATTTGTTACTTTGCAGAGTGATGGGACAGGTGCATGAACCACTTCTAGGGAAGTAAGTCTACTTAAGCAGATGAAAGTAGAAGTATCTCTCCCTACAAGTGGAACCAGTAATATCATGGTGTCACCTTTTTTTTAAAGACAGGGATGAGACATTCTGTTCCATATAGTTGCTCCTATAGATGATTTGCTAGGGTATGCAGACAGCTTTGTGAAATGTGACAAGTCAGAGGATAAATGTGAACCACTTCCTCTTCTTTGTCCCCATCCCTTCCCTGAGAAAGTAGTACTCAGGGAGGTTATATATAGTTATAGGATTATAAAATAACGTATCATCTAATAATTGCTTACACATACCAGTTATATTTATTTTACATTGATTCCTGTAACTATTTATGTTAGACTAATATTACTTCTGATTTTACACAAAGTAGGATGCCATAGTAACCACTGTTAAACTATCTGAAGAACAGGTTAAGCAGCATTAACTTTCTCACTCTCCATCTTCCATGTCATCCACAGAACAAGAGCTTAGACGGGATGGCAGAGGGAGAAGGGATGTTTCTTTACAAATGGTTAAAGTTCAGTTGCAATGCATGAGCTGAAAGCTCCACTATAATTTGATATTTGGACAGCAGTTAAAAAATGTTAAGCATACCCAAAAGATTACATTTAAAACAGTTCTCAATTTTAAAGCATATTATTATTTTCTAATTGACACGAACAGAATTTCCCACAGAGAAGCTTTCTGAATTCACACAGATGATGCCCAATGCTTCGAGTATAGCATGAAATAATTTCTTAATTTTTAGTATTTAAGAGTATCTCATAAAAAAGAGAGAGAAACCGGAGTATGAAAGAGGGCAAAAGACCATCTAACACAGAATCCTGTTATGGAATTGTTTTCCAGGTAACACATCACAATAAAGCTCTCAAGTAGGCAGTGCCTTCATCCTTTCTTTTTGCATAGGTTTTTCAGAAAAACACACTGGAGGAAAGGACAGACACACAGTCTTGTTCTGTGCCTTGCCCCAGCTCCTCTGATTTAAAAAATGCCATGATAAAGAACCATACTAGTAAGGTGAACCGTTACCAATGTTAAAAATATGCACTGTATTTCCAGCATAAGTATATCCAGTATCAAATTTCAGGTTTGGGATCGTGCTAGGTATTTGTCTATAGGGTGTGTTCCTATGGTACAGTCAGTGCAGTAATGTAGTCTTTTTAGCTAAAAATAAGGGAAGAAAATGGCATTTCTGGCATCTGTAGTTTAGGACTCGCATCCAATATTTTCGCCTTTTTGCATATTTTGTCCTACAGGTCTCATCTTATTATTTTTGTGTTACATACAAGTGCATCCAAAACATCCATAATAACAAATAACCTTATTTTATTCTCAGTCCTTCCTGCTTTCTCTGTATTCTCTTTGGCATCTGTTTATTTTACATTTCAAATTTTCAAATGACTTCATTTTAGCATCGCACAAAGCAACAGATTTCAAATTCACCATTAAAAATATTCTGTGTTTTTAAACTTCTGCTGCACTGCACACAAACTGTCTGCTTCTCAGTTACCTATATATGGCCTACTGAAGAAAGGAATTTCATTAAAGTTAACTTTTCAAATGGGAATTTGGGGCTTGGAGTGAGTATAATGAAAAGAAGAATGGCAAATACAGGAAAGGAGATGACTAGAACAGGAGGGAAAATTAGTAAGAAAGAGACCAAAGAATCAGGGAACTGCAGGTACACAGTGAAAGACAAATTTTGAAGAGAAAGAAGTAGAGTTTGGGCACAAAAGATCATTCTTTCCCTGAACAGGTAGAAAGAAACAAGAAATCCCACCCTCCACCCCCTACCAACTCAAGGCTGCTGCTATTGTTATTTTCAAATATTTTGCTTTCTGACGAATATAGGAATTATACAAAATAGGATCACTACAATTTCTTGTAAGATTGCCAAATTAAACTTTCAAAAGTAAGAAAGCGCCCAAATTAATCGATTTGCATGCCTGACCTTAGTTCATTCCTCTTACATATGTATGTATCAAAACAACAAATGTTCACATAATTGACAAGACTATTTTATCCCTGGGTACTTCAAGTGTACAGGAAACAGAGAACGTGTATAGAAAGTGAGTTCTCTTAATGGTCTCCTTCACAAATTTGAAATGGGCATCAGTTTTCTTCTTGCTGGATGGAGGGCATCCATCAGAAAAAAAAAGTAATTCAAAACGATGTTTGCATTCCTTGTCAGAAGTGCTCATGTCAAACAGAAGCTAAAACACCAAACCAAGTTCTAGAGAAGCTAAATAACAACGTGCATGAAATAATCTGCACAACAACACATACACAGATGGAGACTAAATTAAGACCACTTAGGTGAGCTTAGCCTTAATGTCTCTGAACTAAGTGCTTGATGGTATGACTTTTAAACTAATGCATTTTTGAGTAATTAAAATTATTTTGTGAAATACAGTGCAAGATACTGTCATTAACCAGGTTTATTCTAGGCTTTATTGCTTTATGCTTACTGAAATATGCATTTACTGAAGCATTTTCCTGCCAGCATAATCAAGGCCTTTCATTTAAACTCTAGAAAATTGCTCTTGGAAGAAGAGGGACTACTCCTCAGATGATCTTCAAAACAAGACACATACTACTTCTACAAAACATCACCTAGTACTGAGAACCTAATGTTCAATGATCCACTCCGTTCCAAAACCTACGGCTCCAAAAGCAAACAAAGCATTTGTACCATTGTTCGGGAGTTCCGATGACCTTTATAAACCATCTTTATTAAAGGACGTCTAATGTTCAAAGTCTCCAGCTCTTCCATTTCTTTTCTTTCTTTCCTCCTTCTGAAGAGCTCCTGAATGCGGGCAACAGCAGATCGTCTACAAATAGCACACAAAGAGAACAGTACTGAAAGACCGTTTCCAAACATCAAAGTGCGCTATCAAAACAGGGCTATAAGATGATAATTACACACTCAAACACACTCTCCATAAGTTTGGTACAAACATCAACACTATTCCGAATGTAAAACTGCAGACTTTCAAAGATTTCCATCCTGGCTTAGAGCAAGAACAGCATGCAAGACGGTGGACTGTCAAATGATGCAACATTTTATTGCCTCTCTGAAGTACAAACACCAGGTGTAGGCAAATTTCACGTGCTATTTTATTAAGCGCTAGAGATATACTCCAAATGCAAAGAGGTAGCAAAACCCTGAAGTGGAAAATCTATGCTAATACAGACATTTAAAAATGCAGAAAGCTCTTAAGTATCTAGTATGCCTTCCAGTGTGATTTGTTTGTGGGCTTTTGTGTTTGTTTGGTTTTTTTCCCCTCAAAATTCATGAAACAAATATCTTTTTCTTTGCAGTTTCCTTATGACAAGGCTCAAGGCTTCAACATCTTCTAAAAACGGTTCTACTAAGGACGAAAATGACTTGAAAAAATTGACTGCAAAAACTACCTCTATGTTAGCCACGGACCTACAGCAGAAGTCCTCCTAGAACAACACAGAAAATTAGCTAAATGACATATTCTGCTTTGTGCCTAAATAGGTCTAGGAAACTACTTTTTGATTAAGATGTGAAAAGACCCCGGAGCAATGTTTCTCCTCTTCAGCCCTAAGTCTGTAGATCCCTATAATTCCAGTTATAACCAAACTCATCACCTGCACCTGGCTCTTCTTTCATTCTTTGTTGTCAGGGTTAAAATTAGCTTTGAGGTCCTGAACACTGTCCAAAGGAGAATATCATCCTCCTGGGAGAAGCGGGTACAGATTTTAGCAGAAAGCAAAGAATCAAACTATACTAGAAATATACAGGATCCTGAAAACTAAACTGATTCAGATACACATGTAACCTCAGTATGCTGCTTTGCAAAAGCTAGTAGCCTGAATCAGGCTGTGAGATATATGGTGGTGCTTTAACTGCTGATTCTGGATTCTTGCAACAGGAGTCTTTCCCAGAAAATACCTGCAGAAAACTACTGCCTCAAAATTCTCTCTACCAATGGTCTGCACACTTTTTTTTTCATTTTTGTCATAGGAGGAAGCTGGACAATAAAATTAAGATAAATTGTTATCCTACAGGTAGACAAAGATGAAAATGGACATATAGAATATACATGCACTTATATAAAACTGTCAAACTAAGACAAGTCTTCTAATATGGCTGAACTTTCAAAGGATATATAAATACATATATTAATAGAAATTAGAAGAGATTTGTAAGTATTAGTCAACAGATCCATTCAACAGTGGGTTAATACATCTACTGGAAATTAGTCTGGAAAACAATTCCATAAAGTGGACTGCTTCTGTTTCCTTTGTGAGAGTTTCCTACCTCCTCCAATTTCGTATCTGGGCAATTCTCTAGTTCCAGCTTCATACACTACACTAAATAACTTGCTGCAATAATAATTTATTCTATGTGATGGAAAAGACGAGTGGCGTGTGAAAAACTACATCAAATGCTTGCAGAAACCCTAAACCATTATTCACAGACATTTAGCTTTGTACCTGTGTTTAAAATGAAATTGTTTCTGAGAAAAATTAAAGGAAACAGCTATTGTTAGCAACCACATCAACGATCACAAGGCTTCATAAATAGCACACAGCTACTCATCACAGTAAGACCCTTTTTGATTTCAAGACCATGCCTACTAGCCCAGTAGTTCCTCGATTTATGCTTTTTGTCTTAGCCATGCTCCCATCTAAATTCTCCTAATGCAGACAGTTACAAAAAATGTCAAGGCTATTCAGAGTCATGCGTTTTTTAAAAGCAGAAACAAAAAACCATCCTTGATTGAAAAAAAAAAGTGTTTTTCATTTAAGTTCAGTTCTGAGTTTAAAATTATCATGCCAGGTCTTACTTTAAAAGACACAAACAGACTGATACTTAGTTATCTTATGAAGTCAATGACTCCCTTCAGCACAGAGACCACAGCCAAGCACACATGGCTGTAACTGTGAGACAGTTATCATGCATTCCAGTAATGTGCTGCTACAAGCAGGAGCTCGGCAGGGGCAAGTCTTCACTAAAGATAAATATGAGCACAATCTAATGCTATTTCAGTACAAAGTACATTACAGGAAAAAGGTTTCACTCTGAGAGGTATTTCCACTCCGTAACTAAAGATTTTCTGTACATTTCTAAGCCACACTAACAAACACCAATTAAGAAAACAAATAAAAACATATTTGTTCTTGGGTTTTTAATTTATATTTGTGATAAGCAATCCCTGTCCACTGCAACATAAAGTTAGGCAGTAGCCTGATGATATGGAGCATCAGGAGGGCGCTGTGCAAATTTTCTCTCCTCTGAGGTTTGCCTAAGCCTGACTGTGAGCTGCTGCTTCTCTTTCTAACTGCACACTCTTCCAAGCACAGATCGCCAGATGTTGTGTCAGCACTCTTCAGGCAGCTCTATCAATTGAGAAAACCAAGCTATTTATTCATATTCAGGCATCAAATAATGAAGATGCATGAAAAACGTTGGATACAAAGTATTATTAATTGTTATTAATTTTATGGCACAGAAAACGTGATGTCTTGTAATGCTGATAAAACCAATCATTGTTTCCTGTTAGTCACCCTGAAAGTAATGCCTCCTATTTATTTCCATGGAAACTACATCAACTACAAAGAGCACAATAACACTACTTGATAGAGCAAATTCTCAGCTACAAAACAGCACTTCTCAACAGTTACCACCATCAGCTGTGCATTTTCACCAGCAGTGAACAAAAGCCAGCATGCTGCACTCATAAAAATCCACACTTGTGGAAGTGACACGCTGTTTCACAGCTGCCATGGTGTTGTTGCCCACACAGTCCATCTTTCATTGGACCAAACAGACAAGACAGAAGATGCCAAACCTGGACTATACACTGGGCATGGCAGGACATTCCAGCTGAGACTGACAATGTGTTCCATAGTCCCTAAACTGGTATGAGGCCTGGCATTTTTGTGTTGCAAGAAAAAGGTTGCCCTCTTCTTTGGCCCTGATTCCACAAGTATGGGTCTTCAGCTTAGTAGTGTCACAACATAGCGGTCAGCGGATAGTTTATCCAGGTTCCAGGAAATCCAAAAGAATCAGCCCTTTCCTATCCCAAAAAATGTGTATCACTTTACCTCCTGAGGGTTAAATCTTAAGGTTTTTCTCCACACGTCACCACTCCACGGACTGCTGTTTTGACTCTGGTATTTAGTGAAGTCAACACATCTCATTACTGGTAATGATGCAACCCTGGAAACTGTCACCTTCAGCCTCAGATTGGTTCAATCAAAGGCACATTTAAATTTAGTCCTACATGAATTGAACATGGATTCACAAGTGTAATCATTATATTCTTTCAATTACACAGCCAGAAAATTGGAAAAGATGCAAACTTATAAGCTAAGAAATTTTTTAAAAGAAAAGCTTCTGTCACACAGGACATTGTCTGTATGTTTAGGAACTCTGACATCTAATAAGGAATTTGTAAATATACATATGTAATCTGCACAGCTAAATAACTGGTCTGTTACTAAAGCACGTTATTTCTCTTAAAAGTAAAACATAATTTCTCTTGGAAATACATACTCTGAGAACTGCAGACGTTGGTTCCTGGTCCATATTACTCAAAACTTCCTGGCCAGCTAACCCTGCAGCATGTTTTAAAACAACTATGCTTACCTGTTAAAATTACTTTGAAAGTCGCTCTTCTGTGTTTCTTAGGAAGAAGGAAATCCTAACATCACAATTAACCATGAGCTGAATCTGCCAACAATCTACAGGAGCTCTTCTACAAACTCTTTTCTAGCAGAGGCCCAGGTGCAGTGGCTGACTCAAAATTAACCTGGTGTCCTTGATAACCCAGCTTCTTTCCAACACAATTACTGCAAACCAACTGTCCCCAAGTTCAGCTGTACCAACTGGTTATGGAGCTCGGGTGTACATCCTTTGCTTTTGCATTCCTCTTGTCTCAGCTCTGAGTACTCAACTAAAACAGCATGGAATCCTCCAGCACTAAGGATCTTCGCCTTTTAAGGCTTCCAGATTCACTAAAAACACACAGACAAACATTGCCTGGTTTTGCTGCCAGGGACACTGCTTCCTTCTTTTCTGCTGTTTGAAGTCTGTTATTCTTACCCTTGC
The DNA here is from genome assembly GCA_013399175.1 of Odontophorus gujanensis. Classification (NCBI taxonomy): domain Eukaryota; kingdom Metazoa; phylum Chordata; class Aves; order Galliformes; family Odontophoridae; genus Odontophorus; species Odontophorus gujanensis. The sequence goes on along the minus strand of VXAB01013191.1, from coordinate 217,715 downwards.
CATCTTCTCATTTGAGAAGATTTCTCTACTTTTGCTACCCAAAACAAATGCAGGGCACCTATGGCTTATCACCACTACCTCAGAAGTGGATTCTCTGATGTCTTATGGTCCAGTTCTTCACTGACCATGTAGGCAAATCCATCTGCCCACTACCATGTTCTTGCCCAGGAATTCCTACCATGTCTCTTAACAAATAAGCTGTCATCAGCAAAGTCAAATCCAGCTCAGGAAGGTGACTAACTATCAAACTACTTTAAAACAGATCCTGCTCCGGAATATCAAAGTTTCTGATTTTCATTACCGAATATCCATGGTCCTATGGAAGCCTCTGATGCTAGGAAAGAGATCTACTACTGCTGTCCAATTTCAAGCATTAAGAAGGTTCATAAACATGAGCAAAACTGTCAAGCTAACAGCCCACTGACATTCTAAAAGCAAAAATTTATTGTACTGCTGATTATATAAAACAAAATGTTTACCCCAAATGCCTTCCTAAGTCATTTCCTCACCCTCTAACGCAGCCAATATTTCAACTCTCCTCAGATGCAAACCTTTCTAAACTTTCATTTTTATAGAAATTCTGACATTCTACAAAAGAACAACAAATTGAAATCAGAGAAAAGTATACTGAAAAAAATTCTACGCTGAATAAATCCTTCCTTTTTATATGAAATTTATAGCAAACAAAAATGAGTCTTCTCCTAGGCATTACTGAAGAGCTAGAGAGCTCCATAGTAAATATGTTTAATACAGAAAAAGTACCTAGTGTGAAATGTAGGTATGATACAGCAAAAACAACACAGACTCCTGAACCCTAATGAATATTGTTGTGATAAATTTATGTATTTCAATTGCAGCTAAGTGTGAAATACAAAACAATGGAATATGTGTCTATGGGATTTTCCTCTCAGCTTTTAACACATAGGACTCAGGTTAAGTTTTCTATGAAACAACATCCTATGTCTTTTCCTTTCTAGCCACACAAAGATAGTACATTAATTTTCATCATTAGCATTATTTTTCCCCATGATCTCTTTATTTCCCTAGGCTTTAGCATTAAATCACAGTAGATCATTTCTTCCTCTTATGGCACATGGCCAAACACAGTTGCCCAAATCTTGTGTGTTCGTGTAACTAATTCGCTCAAGTACTTCAGTGAGGAACATGAGATCAAGTGACTTTTTCATTTAACCTCACTATATTTAGCACTTTGTTTTTAGAAATAGCACTTTTTGACAAATATGTATTATGAAGCATACCTTTCATAATTCAGGGATAAAAAGAAGATGTAAATTCTTATTTATTTATTTTTTTTAAGAACTGGCTGTTCTCTAGTGCCAGACAAAGCAGATGCAAAGTTAACACGTTCCTCAGCATCCTAATAAAAAAAGGTATTTGTTTCTCACAAACATAACGCTTTCCAAATTCCATTAATTTCTACAGCACACAATAAAAATGTTAATAAGTTGTTAAATGTATACGCTGCCACTTCTTCTCCATTTCCATGCAAATACATGCAGCTAAATATAACTCATAGCACTTAAAGTATAGCAATTCTTAAAATGCCAGTTAGATGCAAAAAACAAGAACCTGATAAATCCATTATACAGAAATAATAAGAGGGGGGAGGAAAAAAAAATCAATTACCTCATTATTCTATCACCTATCGCTGTTCCTCTGATATTATATCTAGTAAAGGGAACAACAACTGAAGTCATTCAAAAATGCTGGATATCATGTTTTTAAAAGGTTAGCATCCATTACAAAATGTGTTCTACTTCCTCCAACTGAGAAGCTCTGTGCTCCTCAATGTGTTAGTATATGAGACCATTTCAATTTCAGCAAAAATAATATTCAGATTACATATTAGTACACAAAGTAGATCCTATAAAATGCAGTCATTTTCATAGATAATAGCAGAAATGGAAGCAGCTGCATTATCATTTCAGTTTTACATTTGCGCGTTTCAAATTTTGATCTACTAGTTTAAAATCTTCCAAGCTTCGTCCCTGCTCATAGATCAGCTTCTGTCAAAGTCTAGATGAATGCAATGAAGTCATTTAAGAAGGAAAACAGCCTTAAGAAATGTATTGTCTTCTTAGTGAAAACCAAGCTCAGCCAGTTAAGAACTGCATTCTCTGTACACAAGGTTTATACATCTTTCATGGATTTCTCACTCTGCCTCACACAGATAACGAAGTACACTGTTCAGGTGAGCAGTGTTATCTATCTCTGCTCCAACTAGATTTGTTAAACTAAGTTTTAATGAAGATATGCCATAGGCCTAGTTTAAGACTTCAAAACCTGCTTATCTTCTCATATTTGTAAGACAAAGAATCATTGCGGCTTTTCTTTCTTTTTTTTAAGCTGAAAAACACTGAGCAGTTCCTTATACGTTAAAAAGAACGTGTTGGACTGACTAGCCTATAGTCAATCCAAAATATAACCTTCTTTAGTCACTGATCTTCACTACCCCTATAACGATATTGAGGGATTGCAGAAATGCAAGGGAAATAGATGTCACAATCTCAATTATTACTTTCAGTGAATACCTTTCCATGTCAACACTATTCCAACCTGACTCCTAGTCAGTATTCAGTCGACTTAACCAATTTATCAACCCACAAAGGACTGTCGTATTTCTACACATTTTGCTGCTAGCATTTTAGGCCCTTTCCAAAATACTCATGTAGGTACAGACGTCGTGTTTTTCTATCTGTCACAGACTTTCCTGGCAGTTCAATTTCAGGCTGGCTGGAGACAAATTTTACCCTCATTGCGTTTTGAGACGTTTAAGCAACTACAAACAAGCAACTACTGTCCCTTGTATCAATTCTCACATGGTGTAAGTGAGATAGAAAGATGCAGTTCATCATCTGAACACACTGGAAGTTGGAATCAAACAGTGAAAGTTCTGAAAACATTAGATTTGCAAAACTGATTAAAAAAAACCTGTTTATAAACCTGAAATCTACATCCACCTTGCTAAAAATTGCCTGAAACCTGAGAAGTCGAAGCAACAGGAAGTTCTCCATTTCTTTAACTTCAAGTAGCAGTGTCAAAAAGGTATCAAAAGGATACTTTCCTCATGAGGAAGATTAAGTTCATGATTTCAGAGTACGGGCTTAGAAGGCCACCATCCCTTTCCCAGTGGAGAAAATTTTGCTTCACAGTGGAAAGCTAGGACAGTTTATTTTATTACACTTCCCCATCTGTGGGGTTTCTCTTCTACATTAAAAAAAACTAGTTATTAGGTATGGGGGAAATAATGAAGTTTTTTTTTTCTTAAAAAAAAAAAAAAAAAAAAATTTGCTCCAGACAAAAACTCCTAATCTTATATATTGGAAAAGGCTTAGTAGTTGAACAGGTTTTTTTTAGCATTGTTTTAGAATTTTCTGTCCCAGAGAATAAGTTCTTTTTTGCCTCTGCGTAAATTAGGTTCACAAAAGTTATGTTATTGCAGGACAACCTTATAACCTTCTCTGGAAAGGAAAAAACATTCAAAAACCCAATACCTCCTACATATTCTCTAAAAGCATTACTTTTGTATTAAGACATTAATTATGTCATAGGGATGACACATGGGAAACTCAATAATTAAGTAAATCTGAGATGATAAGATTTAGTGAAGGAATTGTTAGGTAACACAATTTACTAAGTGAGAAAAGAGAGAATGTAAGCCTACAGTAAGCATACTGGTGGAGTTACTCACCAGCCTTGAAGGCTGGTATGTTTAACGTATCTGTTTAATGTACTGTTAATGATCTTTTGAGCAAAAGGTAGGAATGTACTCACGCTATGCATTTAGAACATGAAATTGGTTAATTTTAAGAATATAGAACTGCATAGACTTTGAGAACAGTCATATACTTCCAAGCTTCCTTCTGGCAAAAGATGGGAACATTATCCTGCTGGAAATGACGAAGTAGGAAAGATTTCAGTAATCTGAAGACAAAAAGCCACCACTATGAGGCAGCCGTAGGCAAGAGAGAGGAAGGATGTAACTACATCCCATTGGTACCACACAGAATCTTCCCTAGAAAAGGAGTAATAGTCATGTCAATATTCTTAGCAACATCCCAACAAGCACAGTGTGCGTAATTCTGGCCTACCAGATTCAAGAAAGAGGTGCAACTAGGAAGAGCACAGATGGGAACCAGTACAATGCTGGAAGAATACTGGAAGATTTTACTGCTAAGAGTGCAGAAAATCTTAGTACTCTCTAGTCTAGCAAAACAAAAGCCAACAACAGGCAGGATGAGCATCACTTAAATGATGTTCATCCTGGTCATCCATGCACATGGATGGAAGAACAGTTATTTCAAAGCACTGTGTTAGCACAAAACAACAAGACTAATTATAGTCAACTTATACCCATTAGGAACAATAATGAGTATATTAGGAATGCTTTGAAGCAACTTCCCACTTGTTAAGGATTCAGGGGGATTTTATATAAGGGATATGCAAGTTTATGACAGGGATAATATGCTACAACATCTGTTGCAGTAGTAGAGAGGACTTCCAGTTCCCTTCACTCATTTTCACAAGAGATATAAACACTAAGAGGGCTTACAGCTAGCCTTTAAGACCACCAGCACCTCATCTCTCACTCTCTGGATATCCAAATTTCTTTCATTACTCATAGCTTGTCTCACTTTTCTTCAGTATCTCAAGAGGGCGTTTAGAAACTCCTGAAACCAGTAGAATAGGAAGGGAACAAAGTAAATAACTGAGTCATTAGAAATTAAACTTGAAAACTTCCCTGTTTACAGGTATACAGGAGTAGAATAAGATGAAGCGGTCGGTTTAAGCCTGAATAATGAAAGCCTGGAGGCAATGCTAAACCGGTGCTGACTGAACAGCAGCTTTCGTCAGTTTTTATACAGGGGAAGAATAAGGGAGCAAGGGGCTGCGTACAGGATTTTAACTGCATCATTAATTTAGTTGAATGTTTTTTCATATATGACAAGATTTCAACTGCTACAGAAGAAATTTCACTGCGCAGACGAGAAAAAACAGTGCCAGATGGAGAGCAACTTCATTAAGATGTCCACACTAGTGGGAAACTGTAACAGCTATAGGACACACTGAAGTATCACTCTCTTGACATTACTACAAGAACTCTTAAGTAATAGAAATAATACAAGGTGCACAAAGAGAAGCTAAGAATCCTAACAGAACCAGAAATGAGATTAAAATTGCAGAGTTTTTGACAGTTTGCTCTTCATCCACTACATTATAACGAGCATTGACACTGCAGTAGCAACAATTACAGCCACATTTATCTGTGATTCAAGTTTACATAGTACTGTGTGAAAAACGAACAGATTAAGACACAATCTGTACATGATGACTTTTTCATTAAAAATATCATTTACTGAATTATTTGTGCTTTGTAACAAGCAGCCACTGACCATGTAAGTGGCTTGACTGTTTTTTTCTTAAACTACAAATTATTCAGAACCTTTTATGTACTCAGTTATTAAATTCCTTCAGATTATTTAATGAATATAAATTGTAATGTTTCCCATAAAGAATTTGTATTACGAGCACAAGGAATTAATAGTAAGATAATACTGCCTTTGAAGAAGACAGGAGTAAAGCTAAGGCACCTGACAATATGTTATGTATTACCTAAAATAAATTAAAGATATGCTCTTAACTCTAAGGATGTTGCTTAAATAATTAATGCAACTTTTAAAAGCCCAATGACTGAAATTAGTGAAAAGAGGTATTAAAAAAACAATTCTAAACTGGGGACTAAATTTACCAAACGATCAAATAATGTATAGGTGTTTTCATTTTACAAGAAAAAAATATACAGAACTTATTAAATGATGACAACCTTCAGTTAACCATTCTTTTTTTACTACTACACATAGATGACTGAGAGGAGAAAAAGGTTTACAGTTTCTCCTTCAGAGAATAAAAACAAGAATGATTGATCCTATCTGTCTCAATGTACGCACAACTAAAAAATATAATATTGATGGAAAAAACCATCAATAGCTCTTGTTTTGTATGGAAAAAACATCCAAACTACAGCTGAAAAAGAGAATTTAGGCCCCTGTGCCCTAAACGCAATTATATGAACTTCTGATTATTCTCATAATTATTGTAAGTCATAATTATCAAAAGTGAAGAGCAAATGTTTAGCCTTGGGGTATTCAGCAGGCACAAAAGAACCAAAAGCACAGACAGGTATTAGATGTGTGGGAGCTTGCCTGGCTAGGAGGGAAAATGTAGCTATACATATCTTATGTACAGGCAAATTAGGCTCAGCTCGTCAGGCTGGTCTAGCTGCCAAAATCAACTTTTAAAATTAAGGATAGAAAGCATTGGCTTCTAGTACTTCCACTAAGAGACAAACGCAAGTTGCCAAGCAATAACAGAGACACATATTCCTCTAACCTGTGTCCTGGTCCTCCTCGATACCTTGCCCCTGGGATCAGAACGGGATCGTCATCACTGTCATCAGTTTCTTGGAGAGCTGAGGTTCTGGTAGAACAATCTTCTGGAGTTGCAAGCCCTGAGGATTCCGGTTGTGGCTGAGGTTCATCGTTTGCACTAAGCAAGTTGGCAGTGGATTCAGCACTTTGCTGACTTGGAATTTCTTGATTTGCACTTTTTTCACAGGAAGCTTCTTCCTCTTCATTTCTGGAGGCAGCCTCAACACTGGGGTCATTTTCTTCTGGTTGGATTCCAGGATGCTCAGTAACAGGTTTATCTGATACAGCTAATGGAAAATATTGGTGAAATGATTACAAGCCTATTTTAGAAGGCATTATAAATGGCCATAAAAATTAAATTATGCATATTGAGTTTATATTGGAAATTTAGTTTTTTTCACTCTCTACATCCTCATATAACAGTATTAATACATGTACATACTTGCTTCTGTTGTCTCTACTGTTTCATCTGTAGCTTTCAACTCCTCAGCACTTCTGCCTTCCTTGTGAGATTCATCAGGAACTCCTGAATGAAACAACTTGATATTAAATTGCATGATTTCACTTAGATGCATATCTGCCAGTAGTCCTAGACCAAACCTATCAAAACAACGCCCTGCAAGTTCTGTATCTCACTTTACTGTGATCTTAATTGCATCAAGTCAGTGCATTAAAAAAAAATCACCTCTTTATAGTTGCTCAGGTCAATACTTAAACAAAGAATAAAGTATTTTGTATCCCTTAATACACTTGCATCCCAAGCAATCAGAATATAACTCTAAAAATAGCAATGCTCTTCAAACAGATGATCACTTACTGAAAACCATTATTTCTGAAGAGATAAATTAAGTTATCCCTCTACTCAAAGTGGATGTATCTGGAACCCGTAATTTGACTTGACTGCCCTTTTGGCAATGAAATGAGCAAGTCTGCCTCACATAAAAGAAAGAAAGAATTAAATATAAGAACATTACATAACAAAATACACCTAAAAGTTGAAAGGAAGGCTGCAAAATACCTAGCACTCATTACAACTACAAACAGCAGCTCTGCTATTTTTCAGTACAAATTAGGTCATTTTAGCAATAGCAAAAATATGTTCCTAAGGAGGAGGAACAAGAGTATCAGAAATAAAGACAGGAAAAGCTCATTTTAATTGCATCTCTCTCAGGTCAGTACATTTCTCCTTCATTAAAACAAAGAAACAAACAAAAAACAAAGAAACAGAAACCACCAAACCCCAAAACAGAACAAAAGCACCGTGCTCTATCATGGTTATACTCTGCCTTCATATGCGCGTGTATGAGACTCTCGTTGTATTCGGTGGTAGTCATAGACATATGAGAGCAGAAATTTTACCTTACCATTACAGAAGTAATGCTGAATCTTACTTGTTTCTTCATCTTCAGGTCCTGACTCTTCTGAGGTTTTTGTTTTTACGGAGTCTTCTTGGCCTTCATTTTTGCAGTGACTTCCACTCCCTCTAGAGCTTGAATTTGTGCTGCTCCTGGCAACGTAACATGTAAAAAGCAAACAAGCAAAAAACCCACAGAACTTAGGAACGATGTGAACTGATAAGAAAATCAATGCACTCAAGCATAGAAATACTGAATTGTTTTACAGCTGTGCCCACAGAAAGATTAGCTTGCTAAATAATCTATGAGAAGTTGAGTAGAACCAAGAATTAAAACTTGAGTGCTAACTCCCAGACTACCTTCCCATCAGTGTACCACCTTGCTTTAGTTTAGAGTAGCAAATGCAAATATGACGCTTGGTGCTGATGACATTAGCTAGGTTCCCAACTATGCTACCACTAAAAAGATTAACAGGAAAATATCACACGCTCTCACATAAATTCCATGTTAAAGTACGGCTGTCTTCCATTCTGAACGTGCTAACAACTCCAGCCATTTTCAAATTGGATACATACTTAATGGAAAACATACCCATATCTTATGTAAAAACATTCGCAATTATGCTAATCCAGCATTAGTAAAGTGCGTCAATGGGAAGTCAAAAGCACAATTAAATTCTCACCACTCATCAGTGAAGTCCAGTTTTATTGTGCTCGTAGTTGTTCCTTCTGTACTGTAGTGCAAACTTAAAACTGGTTCACTTGCTCCTGATCGTGGCTTATCACTCTCTGTAAATACGGAATTGATAAAGTTTGTGATATACATAAAGATGCTACATTTTTGAAGAATCATGTAATTATCTTTAAAAGGACACATTGTTAAGACGTAACATTTAAGATTTGCTATAGCTCAAGCAAACAGTTAAAAAGTTTCAGAGTAAACACACCAAATTCATACTTTGCAATGCTTTAAAAATGGCTTAAAGTAAGTCGAATTTATGAGAGCAAACAAAGATGCTGCCCTTCAACATGCAGATAAATAAAATTGTCAGCTAGGTATACATACACACAATATGATCCTTTAAGACCAGATCTTTTTCCTATCAATTATCTTAGTAATAAGAACATGAAGTACTTCAGATGTTGTGTTCAGTTCTGTTAAGTCTCATGTAGACACATAAAGATGAGACCATAGTCAGCAGTGTAGCATTTCACCTCCTTTACTCTTTTTTCTACCTAGAATCCACTTACCTACAAATATCCTTAGACCTGTCATAAATTGTCAAGTAATTGAAGTAACTGCCATAAAATCACTGTAAGTTCATGCTCTGATAGCTTCAGGTTTGAAAAAAAAACCCTTTCATATTATAATAACTTTAAGCAGCAGGGAAGTCAGTGCAAAACTAAATATTTGTGTCATGCAAAAGCAACAGATGTGAAACTGAAAACCACTGGAATCCTGGCAAACTCCTGTTGAACACACAGTTTTAAGGACTGTTCAGTGGGCACCTTCAAAACAGAACTGTTCAATAACATCCATCCACACAACACAATCTCCCTGAGAGAAATTCATGGCGACTCACTATCTACATGTGTGGTCCAATTGCCATTAATGCTTAAATTGGCTATGGGTAACACTAAGAAGTTAATGGAAAGTGGCATCTGATTGAGCCTCACCACGTAGGTGCCAATCTTTCAGAATTCACATGGTAGAGTTTGCTTAGTACTAGGCACCACACAAATGACCAGTCATGTAGCCTATGCAGTCTTGCTTTGCACAAATGCTGTCTGGACAAAAGCATGACAAATTTTCTTTGGTTTACAGAGTACAGAAATTTGACCAAAAGGACATCTGCTGTATTGGTAACAAACCAGTACCTATAATGAAGTAAAAACTTCAGATAATCTTTGGGTAAATATAAATTAAAACCTAACATTCATTACAAGGATTCGAATTTCCCATGCCAGAACAAAAATGGCTACAATATTGCCACAGGATATTTATGATAAAAATGCAATGAAGTTGTACGAACTATGAAACATCACATAAGAATTTAGCTGAGCCACCAGCACTTGGCTGCAAACTGTCGACAAGACAGAAACCCACTACAGAATCAGAGCAGAAATCCGCGCTCTGAAGAAGTTTAAATATGTGTTTCTACATTTTCTGATGAAAAACTGAGAAAATAGCGTTAAAATCTTATATGAAAGAGCATTAATCAGTTACAAACATGACTCTAATCATAGATGAGGAACATCAAAATACAAACTCATCTCTTCTCTAAAACAAAGCTTCTAGTTACACTCTTATTAGAGTAAAGCAAGGATCAAACTGTATCTTATAGTGCATGTTAGGGTATTTTGAAAGAAAAAGAACAAAAACAATGCATCTTTGATAATTAAAGAGGTGTTTGTTATTGCAGTTGCATTTTTCTTCTTGCAATCTGTCAGCAAGTATCTCCTGGTGTAAAAATCTGTTCAACATCTGGGAACTCCTTCCTATGCATGTTCAAATACTGATCATTTCAGCATGCTGCTGAAGCTACCACGAGTTGGCCACTAAAAGAATAAGAGGTGACATAGAGAACTCTTCATCTTCTTTGTCATAGGTACAGATGAGACCTCTTTAAAAGAGGAAGCCAGATGGAAAGACAATTTAACGCCTTGAGTGGTCCAAGGCAGCAATCGAACTATTGCAATACTATAACCTGATGCTGCCATGCAACATTCACTTCTGCACCGAACAAGTTAAGGTTTCTGATCAAAGCAACAGAACATCACAAAGCTACAGTGAATGTAAATGAGTGTTTGAATTGTGTTGTAAAGCTCAGATCTATCATCATAAGAGTGCTTTCATGTCCTAAAACCTCAACATCAAGAAACTAAAGCAGGATGCAGAAAGCCTGTCTTCTGATTGCACTTACTGTGGAAGCAATGCTTGTATTTATTCATGCTAAACAAATAGGAAGAACTGCCATAAGCATATCCAAAGAGGGCACTAACTAACTGAGAACTCTGCCAGTTTGACAAACCAACTTCTTCTGTGCCAGCTCACATATCTGTAGTGTGGCACTGAACAATCAGGCACAGACACGACCACAGCAGTGATGCTCCAGAAATGAACACACTAACTTGTGAATATCTAGAGATACCAGTACTCAATATGGCTGCTGTGTATGAAGGAAGAAGCAGTAAGATGGTATGGGATGCATGCATCCATTTACACTTCAGAGTTACCAAGCTAGTGCCCTGACTTCAGTATCTCTCACTAATCATAACAATTCAGACAGTACCTTAAAGACAAAATACTGCCTTTATACTAAAAGAAATCTTACAGATATTCTCTACTATTAAAATCACAGTCAAACAAAACATTTAGTGCTGATTACTACAATCCATTTGGAAGCTATTTTGTAAAGTATGGAAGGATTTGCAGCTTCTGCTAGAATGTCATAAAAATGACATTGTAAGGATATGTTTACATAGGTATAACTATCAAGAGGTCTTTAAACCCAGGAAATATCTTAAAACAAAACTGTCAACGGCACAGACTGGTCCAACAGTAAGCCAACTAATTCAGTATCAAATTAAGAGAACAAAAAGGAGTAAGAACAACAAAGCATTTATGTGTAAGAACTGATACAACTTCTGCCATTAGCTACTTATACATTACTGAGATTTCTGTTCAAGCATCAAGTAAGACTAAAGGAGTTTTAACTTCAAAATTCTCCTCTGGGTCTCAGCAAATCAGTACTTCTGGTTTTTATTAGGATCAGGTAGGTTTCCTAACAAATTACTTCCTTGTCCGAATTCTTAGGTTCTGAAACGTAGGGCAGCATATTGAGTTTCTTCAGGTGATCCTTCTCACCACAAAGGAAAAACATAGCCTTAAAACATCCAAGATTACTGCAGTTATGCAGTTAACAACAGTAATATACAAACTAGCTCTCACGCTAGACAAGAAATTTGGGAACTGATTTCTGGCATGAAAACAACTGCTTTTATTTTTGTTGTTACATGGGTTTAATTTACAACTTTGTTGAATAAACTATTTTATTAGCTTCCCAAAATTTTTCTGCTGTAAGAATTCCATAAGAATAAGCATACAGACTTGTTAATTCTGGCTCACTCTACTGCCATAAAATGAGGCTTTATTCTGAGTTCATAAAAGAGAGCATAATTTGATCACTAACAATAAGCAAGTCTTACAGCCACACCTGAAGAGTGAAGTGGTAGCCTATTAAACCATGAATAATTAGTAAATACACATAGTAAGATTTAAGCTATTTCATCACAAAATGTAGTTCCACAACACACATTTATTGTATCAACAGATCAAGCACAGCTTGATTTTTTTCCCCAGCATTCTGGCATCCTAACATAAAACATAACTCAACAGCTGCCAAACAATGTCTTTCAGAAATGGAACATCAAAATAGCAGTCTAGCTTTCGATGTGAAACATGAAACAGCCAGCTCTTTTTTGTCATTTAAGCTACTTAAGCTCTACTGAGGCCTTGATATAGAAGTATGCATAATGCAGAGCATATGGAAATCTATTTTTAAATTACCCTCCATCGTTCATTAATTATTCAGGCATAAATATTCACTACACGTGACATTGGTTCAACTAGAATAGGGTCACCTCTGGCCAAGTTCACTGCTCACAATTTGAAGACTGATAAACAGCGGGTGTAGAGAAAGCTCAGAAGCATTCTTTCTTTCACTAGAACCTGAGGCATCTACAAAGAATCTTAGTACTTGCTTTGTAGAAGGAGTAGAGGACAAAAGACTACAGAGGTAAGATGCACTTAAATGCAATAGGTGCTCGAGTTACTCAAATTGAGCAAGTACAACAAAGCTGCATGTATCTTTTGCATAAAATAAACTGCTTTTGCATTATATGATCGCAAGTTATTTCAAGTTGACAGCTGCATTCAGATTCAAGAACAACCATCCAGAAAAAAGCAGAAACTGTTTAAAGAATTAAATTTCACATTAAAAAAATAAAAAAACATACCAAATTTCTGTAGAGTACATAAGACATTTACTGTACCTACACTGAACGCATTATGAATTGAGCATAGGATGGCTTTCAGAAACAATTAACCTTACTCTGATCCTGGTACTGAGAATCAAATAATGAACGAGTTTCCAGCAGATCTGCTTACAGAATTCTACTTTATGTAGATGAACAGCATTTTAAACTGTTTACATCACGAAAGGCAATTTTAAAAAGGAAGCATTGCAATCAGCTATGGCTGGGTATAGCGCATTTCCTGTCACGCACCCTGTTGCTCATCAAGTGACATGGATCCAAGCTGTTTGTTAACCACAGAAGAAGGAGAATCTGAAACAAAAATGAGATTTCAACTTAAAACATAAGCAGCAGAGAACTGCACAGCAATGTCACGATCACACGTTAGTTTAAAACAAAAAAATAAAAAGCAGCAATACAAGGAAGCTTTGGGGTAGTTTTATGAGCAGCCAGCCATACTGCATTTTCTAGGCATGAAAGAAGCAAAGCCACTTGTTTCAAATCATTACGTGTTTCTTTAGGTAGTCACTGAACAGCCTGAAGCTTCCTGACATTGATATTAAAAATGCCTGCCCATTACTGAGGATTTTGCCTAGTTCTTCATTTCTAAAACATTTCCAAGAACACTGAAGAGTTATGACTTGTAAAGCCCTTGCTGAAACTATCAAATAACATTAGTACTTCAAACTATGTGCAACACATACATTTCAGAGTATTTATACATGAAATATTTCAACATGAAATACTCATGGCATACCAGTACCTTCAATATTTGTACCTATGAATGTAAACTGTAAAATATAAGAGGATTTATGGACACAGCAGCATATAGATTGTTTGTACAACATCAAGGCACCCAAACAGATCCCACTCAGGAGACAGTTCAATTGTCCTGCTTTCTTAGATGCTAGAAACATCCGCGACATCTGATGACTGAAAACATCTTTATGAGTTTGTGGCACAGTACCATGCCAATCGGCCTTACGGAAACTCTTATCTAATCACAGAAAGAAAAAAAACACAGCAGTAGACAGTAAGTTCTACATCTTCTCTGAAGCCCATTTCTCTTACAGACTCTGAAAACCAGATCTTACTTCTATATTACTGCAAGATGCACGGATGTACATAAATCAGTGCAGCACTTCAAACATAATACCGGCTGGGCTACCATATGTTGGTTTCACTTGTTAATGTTCTGTTACAAACAAATTCACGCTAAGCTAAACGGATTTAACATCCTGTATTACAAACTGAGTTAGTCTGCAAAACCCACAGCATGCTAAAAGAACTTCAGCATGAATTTAAATCCAATATGGGAAAGCAATCAAGTAAGAGATCTCCTCTCGCAGGTGATTCACTCTGAGGTTTGCACCAGATTAGCAGCATGACTCGTTTTGTAGAACAGCTATAAAACCTGCTAAACTGACAAAGCTGACTGAATGATGCATCCTCAGAATGACACTTCATTCAAAACATCTGGTGCAAGAATCACCAGTTCCTTCCTTACACAGACACCTAACACTGTGTGGAAGGGGAGAAGGAATGAAGACAACTAGGGGAAATCTAATGCAAGCTCAGTGTGCTTTGGAGGTCGGCTTGTGTCAGTAATTGGGCTTGGACACATTGACTGGGGAATGGAATATAATTCTTAATTTGTCTTTGCCCCTGTTCAACATGCTTATGCCTTGCACTGAAGGTACCAAAGCCAGACCACTGAATTTGTCCTCTAGATTTAGATGAGACTTAGCACTTAAGCATGAGACCTGTAACATTAATACATTTCACTTTCCCAAACTGAAGTGTACTTTAAATATAATTTCTAATTTAGAAGATATGTGTTTATGGTGGAGTATTTTCAGAATTGTAACCCAATTTTTAAAACTGCAAACATGGGGAATAAAGCTGCAGTAAAGGTACACCATGTCATAAGATGACCAGCTGACTCAGCACATGAAATGGTATGCATCTCTTGAGGGCAGGCTGGCTTTGAGCATATTCGTAGCTATGAGCCCTCAGCTGGGATTAACTCCTACCCAAATCCTAAAGGCAAGGGATTTCTTCTCTATCAAACTAAGAAGACTAAATCACACAAGACAGTGATTCTCAGACAAGTTCTGTCTTTGCAGTCTGATTGTTTCTACATGCTTATATGCCCTATGATCTTTTTAACGGGCATACCATGCTGCCAAACATTTTACATTTTGAAAAAGCCAATCTCATCAGCTCTTTAATTCAGGCCAAGATGAACAGAAGAAATACCACTAAACATACTTTAGTTATTAGCATAAGAAATAACACAGGTTGCTTCAGAAGTAATGTCTCCTGTTTATCTCCATGGAAACTAGAACAGATATGAAGAGCACAATAATACCATTTGATAGATAAAATTTCAGCTACAAAGCACTATTTTTCAACAGTCACCTCTGCTAGATATGCATTTTTGCCAATAATGAACAACAGCCTGCATGCTGCACTTGTACAAACCTGCACCACAGAAGGTGACCCAATGTTTAAGACCTCCAGCTATTAAAAAGTAAGTAAACAGTAGCATGTTTCACCACTCATCCCATTCAATCACAGTCAGTAAAAACAAAACAAAAATTCTAGATAATAGCCTCTGCTAATATAAATTTACATCTCCCATATTCCACTGTTTTGATAACTTCTTACAACTCTGTGAATGCATTTTACTTGGAATATGATCTTTGAGAAATGCAATCGAAATAGAGGAAGCATTCTACATAATCCAATTAACACAGTTAAGAGCTCAATATGTAGCAATACCCAACTCCAATTTACTTTTTTTCCTTCCTCCCTCAGGTCTCTCGAAGGCAGAGATCACCAGCCCTCCTTGAAGTGGCACTGCAGCCTAAAACTTTACAGCTCAGAACACCAGCCCACAGAAGTTCAGGTAAATGCCTCTTTTTTTAATATATGGTTTGGTTTTGTAAAAATACTGAAAGCATACTTCTGTAATTTCTGATCAAGCTTTTGAAAGAAAAGCATTACCAAAACTGGGCCATATAGTTCAAAAAAAACAAGCAAACAAAAATCCAAACTCCTACCTGAGCCTTCACAGGCTGGGTCTACATCCCAGTGCACTTCACACTGGTTGTAATGTCACCCATACATTCTAAACTGGAACACCACTTAACGAGGGAACTGAAGATTCATAAATATAGGGAACCTCAAACAGAAAATAGAAGATAATTTTTAAGTCAAAGACATGCTGAAGGATCTTCCTATAATTTGGACAATCAATCAGCACCTGACTTCTTCAAAATATCAGCATGTTGCCTCCATTGCTTTGGTTAAAAAAAAATCCTTTTTATAGCATGAACACCAGCACCAGTGAGGGAGTTGGGCCTGAAGCAGTGAGACCTGTCTTCGGAGTCCCAAATGTGGTATGTAAAGTGGACACTAATCCAAGAAGATAAACACTTGATTTAATTATTACAAATAACTCCTCTGTGCAAAGATTAAGCTCTCTGCTACATATTTTGGACTTCAAACAGACATTTCTACATCTACATATTTAAAACAAAACCTCAAAGAATAAAAATGCAGTTTTTAATCACTCAGGTTACCTAAGATACACAGGTACTGACAGCTACAGGAGTCTCTGATGCACATTGACCTATAACACCAATCCCTTTTTCTTTCAAAATCAGATGGTTCATATTCTTTAACTTCTCGTAATGCATTTTATTCGCTCCAAAGTTCTCAGAATGAGAGGTGAAGATCTCTCCAAAGCCTTGCTTCAGTTTATAAGCTGTCACTGATTCACAGTGACACATACACAGCACATCTGCTCTGGGCGGGGCAGCAGTAACAACAGGTTATAAAGGTTTAATTTCTTTGTAGTTTGCACATAGCCCAATTATACTTTGTTAAATACTATGTACAATCTAAATGTTAAGAAGTACCACAAAAACGTAAACCAAGGCTAGTCCTTACTGGTGAAAGCATTTAAGAATTCACCACAGCTCCCTCTTAGAGCAGCCACCACAAAAAAAATCTCTCTCTGTTCAGTATAAAAGACTTGAAGACAAAACAGGCCTGATGCACACAGCGCATTCTGCTTCTTCAACTCTGCCAAGTTTACACAGTATTTCATGTGAGGCATCCACTGAAACAAAGTTTCTTTGCCATCTGAGGGTGATGTGTTTTCCCAAGGTCAGATCAGCCACTGTGAGTCATTACTTAAGTTAATTCCCTTTTGCATCCAACAGCATCCCAAGCTTCTGGCTACACTTCTCTAAATACGAGGGCTAATTACTACAGATAAAGCTTACAAATCTTCAGGAGCATTACAGAACCTCAGGTTAGGAGGAGATGGGATAATTACCAGACAGTCCAATAGCATGAGTACATTTCTTTTTAAAACCAGTAAGAACTTTCAGCTCATGCCATCTTCTACTGGTAATCCTACATGACTCAACTATTTTTCTCCCTCTGTGGCTACAGCTATGACAACCGAGTTTCTGTAATTGCAAAGACAAGAACTGAGAATGAAATATGGGGCAGAAGAAAACGTTAGTGCTACACTGACTTCAGAAGAAAACCACAAGTTTAAATTACACCCAAGTAGGGACTGAGAACTTGCAGCTCCAGGCCAAACAAAGCCTATGATTTCATTTCAGATAGTGGCAGACAAAGTTGGGGATTTTCCTTTTTATTTATTTATTTATAAAATTTACAACCTGAACGCGCCTGAAAACTGAACAGCTGCCACAGAACAGAGCATCAAGCACAACTTTGCAGGAAAAGAGAAGGTAAAGAGATGGCACAGTGCTAGAAAAGAAACACTGCTGGACACGCCGACTTTATATTTACTTCAGCACAAAGTAAGCTCATTGTTCACACAGCATGCAGCCCATTCATCTCTACACGATGCCATGGCAAAGTCTGCTTCAAGTTGATACGCTTTAGGTTTTTTAACTCTGTATTCATACATTTGTATGCGTGATTCTACCCTAGCTTAGAACTTCCTCAGAAACATCTCTTTTTATTACAAATATCTGCAAAGCTTTCTTACATTTATTTTTAATCTCAGTTAAGACGACAAAGATGATGGTAAAACAGTATAACTGTATTAAAAAAAAGCAAGCATATCTGGACACTTTGGCTTGCTACAAGCATTTGCACTACGTTTGCTGTAAAAACAGAACATTTAGGAGAGCTGTTTTCTGTTTTACTGTTATCATTCCCTTGATTTAGAACATATGCTAAACCAAAGCCACCTTACTAAATGATAAAATTAACAGCAATTCATAACAAGGGTGGAAGTGGATTGCTCTATCCAGGACACAGCAATTTCTCTAAAGAACATTGCAAATACTTGATAACGTGCACCCAGGAAACCTTCTCCACACAGTGGTGTTGCACTATGAAATCCAAACACGTTAAATAAATAAATCTGTCATTACTCCTCTTTCCCTAACCATGTGATGATAAACACCA
Organism: Odontophorus gujanensis; assembly: GCA_013399175.1. NCBI lineage: Eukaryota > Metazoa > Chordata > Aves > Galliformes > Odontophoridae > Odontophorus > Odontophorus gujanensis. The sequence continues at coordinate 199,412 of VXAB01013191.1, read as the reverse complement.
CCACATGCAAGGTAAGAAAAGCAGCAAATGCATTAACTGCCTTGTTCTGGAAGTGAAGCGGTCTCAGCAAACAATAGTAGCACAAACTATAACTACGTTAGCTGCTTAAGAAACCTTGACAAATGACAACCTGATGTCTGAGGGTCCTGTGAGGAGCCCTTAGAGGATGACTGATCAGAGGAGGACTGTGGTGCAGAACCCTCAGCTAGCTCTCGCTGTCTCTGTTGTTCTGCCTTCTTAAGCCTCAGCCGCTGTAGACCCCTACGGATTATAGCTAACTCGGGTCCCATTAACTCTGACAAATGGAAGGAGAAAAATAAAGAAGTACATAAAATAGAAGCATCAAACATACAATATACAGAAACAGGGGTGGAGCAGGGGGCTGACTGAGGAGAGAAGCAACGGATATTATGTGTAACTAAAGGGATAAGAACTTTACAAATCAATCGACTGGCATCCAGAAATTACAAAGTTAAGTATTTAAATTGCTTTTGTCATCTTCAATGCTCAATTCACCAGACCTAAAAGTTCACAGTTCATGTCATACATTCCCCTCCCCATCTACAACACATAAAACAGTTGTCAAAGAATTACTAAAGAAGAACAGACCCTGACTGATTCAAAACAAGGGAAATTACAGAGGCATTCAACACATCAGAATTTTTATGGCAAACAGGTAAATTTTCAAGATCAATGTCATGGCTTTCTGCTGTCAAAAATACACAAAATATTTTAATACCGTTTTAGTCAAAACAAACCTGCAAATAAAAGAAAAGTGTGGATCATTGAGAGATGTGACTGAACAGCATCTAACGAAAAATCAGGTTCTATCATGTACTCCACGTTTATCACACATTCGCAATCGGTGAGGATTCAAAGTTTGTAAACACTGTTAATTCGTCCTACAGAGAAAGCAATTTATTGTATCATAAACATTTCTTAACATCATTCTCTTAAGCCTACTCTTGCAGATCTTTCTTTTTGAGATTTCATTGTTTTCATCATTTTGTCTTTACTCATTTGTAAGCTACAGTATTTTGGTGCACACTGTGTCACTATCTCACTTAACAGTATTTTTTTGAAAACTACTATAAAATCAAGTATACTAACTCATTTTTCTTCTGTATATGCTCTTTACAGATTTCCTCCACTTAAACAAGCACTGCGTAACAAGCACTTCTCTTTATACTACACAGACTGAGTCTTTATTACCAATAGCTGAAAGCACAACACTGATCTGCTTACTACTCTCACCTGTAAATACAGTAGCATTAAGAAGCTAATTCAGACTCACACATTCACATCAAATTCTACAGCTAGTTCTGCTATAAACTGTTATCCTAGATCTATTCCGAAAGGATATTTATCAAAGACACCCTGCAGTACTTTGTAGACATGAGGAAATCTGCAATGGAAAAAAAAATGCACCATGAAATCTTAATAGCTATGGAGAATTACACTGGCACACTACCTTTCATTAATGCAAAAGCTTCAAAAATATTTTGTAACCCTTATTCACTCAGTGAAGCAAGCAAATCTTAAATTTTGTTTCATCATAAGAAATAAACCAAAAGTTCTATTCCAATTATTCAGCACATTAGTGGCAGAAACTAGTTAATAACCAGAAGTCTTATGCTAGAACTCCTGGAAAGTGCACCTTACCAGTCTAGGCTGATAGAGTATAACAACAAGAGAAAAGATGCAGTTCTTCAGAGGAATATGGTATTAAGGAGACTTCCTAGGAATATTTTTCATGTGCAGGGAACATTTATGAAAATTAAATGTCCTAGAAAGTGCCTTTAAGGAAATATCAAGAGTGCCTAAAACTGCAGCTTTCAATACTTGCTGCTGATTTACCTCCACCCGCTCCAGAAACAGTTTCAATTTAAGACATAATATGAATTCAAACTCAAAATGTAAAGACATAACCACTACGTGGAATATATTTAATTACAACACCTTTTAAGACATTGTAGAATCTCTAAGCAAATGTTTATATTGCCAGCAAGTGGAGTAAGGAAATAAAAGCTGAAAAAAAAAACAAAAAAAAAACCACCAAAAAATAAGTTATTGTCCCTTTCCCATTCAAAATTTAAAGACAAAGCCACTTTGTGTCACCAATACATTATCCCTTTTTCCGTAGTGACAATCACAAATGTTTCCAGCAATTATCCTATCTCATTATAGTAAAATATTCTTCAGATGAACTGAAAGGGCAGGTTACTGAGATGTGTTTCACAGATCTTGTTGACTGTTTGCACCTTATTCAAACATTTCAGTTGTATTCCTCTTTAATATACATTCCCACAGAGTTATCCCAACAAAACCAAGCACTGAACTATTTTTACATCAACTCCATTTCAAATTAGTATTTTTTTCCCCAAAACATTAAGAGATGGAGAAGTGCACATCTCAAAGCTGAAATGCTCAACTCATGGTATGTTTTCTGGTGCACCATACCAACAACGCACTTGAATTATAGTATATATATATATACACACACATATATATACTATATATATATATAGTCACTACCCTAGAATATATTCCTTACCTGTTAACACTTTTGCATTAACATCCAAGCTTCAATCTGACACAACTTTAAGCACAGCAATGCCTGAAAGCCTCTCATTTCTCTTCTTCCATTTTTCAAGTGGCTTCCTCAGTCATCCAACTTTTACAATGCATCTCCACCTGAACTTCCTACTCGACCCTACTATATTAAAACTATTTTGTCTAACATCACTTCACCCTGCCACCCCAAAAAAGCAGCAGGTTTTATTCACGTCTAAATGCAGCTGCCCAAAACCAGGGAATTCTGTTCTTGATACGGTGTGCAGAGCCTTCATATTGATAAACTAGAGACTGTGAGTAAATAGACTATTGTGACAGAGCACCATCATAGGTTACTGTAATTAGATAAACACTGCAAAAAGAAAATTTACATTCAAACCCTCTCATTCTTAACTCCATTACTACTGCTCTGTCATGATCTCTGCTCAGGAGTTCTGAATTTGGCCACCCAAAGATTTCTTTTGCAACTTTAACTGTTTTTAGAAACAGTTTCAAACTAGTTTCTTATTAGGTGTGCCAAGTTAAAACTACTCCTGCAAACTATTTGATGAACTAACTAAAATCAGCATTTGGTGACAAGAATATCAGACATGGGAGCTTTTTGAAGCAGCAGCCATAGCCCACTGATGCTTGTTTAGGTGTAATGAAAGCACCCATCAAACATCACAGAGTAAGCTAGAAAGTATCCACTGTCAGCCAACAGAACAAAACCACCACAACTACCACTACCCCTTCAAATCTGAGTACAGAGTCCAATCTAACAGTGGGAAAGAGGAAATGCTCTTAAAGAGCTGCACTGATTAATATCAACTTCAGCTTCATGCTAGCATCATAAACTTTTACTTAGAAATTCAGACAGGTTCAGAGACAAAGAGGAAAACACTTGTTAAAGGTGTTTAAATTCTTTAAAAGCTGAGATAGAAAACGTGTAATTCCAGAAGTGTTATTTACTGCGTTATCATTACGCAAAACACAAAATTTACCAGTGGGGACTGAAAGTCTCTGCTACTGATCAAATTTTCCAGCATTCACTCATAGGAATAGTATCCGGATTACACGTATTGACATGTCCCTATCCTCACAGCTTATTTTCTTTAAGTAAGGTATGAGAATAATTGCAAGGTTCAAACTGCTCAAACTTAATCAATTCCAATGTATGTCTTTAGGTTCTCTACTTTCAGATACCAAATACTTCATCATTTCTCAGCTGTGCCAGAGATTTTGGTAGCAGCAGCCACAGTACACTGAATGACAAACTTTTTTTTCCTGGGAAATTCCCACTTCTTTATTCCACTTTTAAAAAATAAAAACAAATTCTTGAGCAACCCTAAGGGCTGTGGCACCTATTCCTACATGCAAAAAAAAAAAAAAAAAAAAAAGCAGGTCAAAGCAAAGTGCTCCTTTACTTCTGCCCAAAGAAATTTCTGACTCTGACTGTGAAATATATTTTCTTCCTTCATCACAATAAAGATATAAGACTATTTATAAGTCTCTAGTGTTCCAAGATACACGATCTTAAAAAGCAATATGTACTACGATTTATTAAATGATAATTAAATCTTATGCAAAGTAAACCCTAGTCAGATACTTCTAAGAAGCAAACAATAGTATTGCTGACTGACACTTCTACTTCTTCCAAATAAAAACAGGTACAGATTCTGATGCTTACTGCACTGACACTGCTACAGCCAAACCACAGCTGAAGAAGGCATGACATTACTTACATTCCATGATGAGAACAGTACATTCGGTGGAGGGGGTGGGGAGAAAAAAAGCAGTATTTTCTTATTTCCATTTTAAATCACACTAATGCTTATTCTTTTTTCACATTTCCTTCTTCAGGTAAATATATACAGTTGATGCTTTTACCCTTTACTTAAACTGAACGATTACCAGTCACTTGGTAACTACAAAACAGATGTCTTATTAAGTACGTGCAGATACAAATCGACTACCCCAAATATCCTAAAATAAAATTGCATACTGAATTGTGACAAGATGCATTTCTTCTCACCAGACTGATGGAGCACAGGTTGAGATGAGGCCCCCAAAGAAGGCCTTTGTTCATTATCAGGAGAGGACAATAATGAAGTTGAAGGGGGACTTCCCGTTGAAGATGATGTTGAAGGAGCCTGGGCTGACATTGTAGAAGACGAAGACGATGGAAGTTGTTCAGAACCATCTACTTCCATTGCAGTTTCTGATTCTGTAGTAGGTGGCACATTATTAGCAGCAGAAGCATCTGTCCGATTAGTCCCACCTTTGATGAAAAAAATAAAAAAAGCAAAAGAAACAAAGGCTCAAAGGTAAACTTACTCTGTTTCTATACAACCTTTTTCATGATTATTATTCATAGCATCCACATGTGCTTAGTTCTTCAATGTGCACTACAAATTTTTAGTTTAGACCTCAGAAAGACTGATAATCAAAGCCTTTATTTCCAGTATAAGCACATTCTCTATTGTAATTACTGTTCTTGGAAAGAAGGAAGTCACCTCGGGACCGTGATCTTCCTCGTCCTCGATTACTTTGCGCAACTTCACTAGCTTCTTCAAACCATCTTGACAGCATGTCTGACATCCTCTGCATTAGAGAGACATTAGGACTCTGTTCACCTGTAAAAACAGTAATGCTTAACATTTTACAAAAGCATTCACTCCCCCCCCCTCAATTATTTCTTCACTTAACAAAACATCTTTAGACTTTGGATCAAGTTTCAGGATTGCAACGCCACTAAAGCAGCAACACCTTTGTGCACATTCTCTTCAGTGTAATCCAAAGCATCACTTTCTCTTTTTATTTCATGTTTTATTACAAATGAAACAATTTTCTTTTCTAAGGGAGAAGATTCCATTTGTCAAGGGCTGAAACAGAGTGCTTGAATCTTTAATTATGTTTTGCACTCTGTTAAGTGTTTTTAATCTATTTTCTTGAATATACTGACATCTCCCATTCCACTGGATGGACCATTCCACACATAGTGATGAAATAGCTACTGTTGACTCTTCAGTCTCTCTGGCAAGATGCAAAAGGTTTGTAATCAAAGATCATAGGAAATGGTGTCACTGAGAAGTGCAATTATTCATCAAGATGCATACACAAAATATATTTTAATAGCATGAAGACAAAGCTGATATTCAAAGATTCTGGAATACACTCAGCAAAAACACGTACACTGAGATTATGCCTCTTTCATAGATCGGTTGTGCTACGTGCACAGATGTTACAAAAGCTGAAAGACTGATCTGGAGCAATGAGTTATCTGCCAGGGTTGCATATAATTTTCACTGCTAGGATATGCCACGAACGCATCATCAGACGTCACCTTTGGATTATTTGTTTCACAGTTGAGTTTAAGAGACTGTGTCAGGAATGGAGAATGGAAAAATACTGCCCTACACACAAAAAGCAGTGCTCATTAATCTTGCCCCAATGTCCACATCTATCCCTGTTTCCACACTGTGGTTCTCTGAACTTTCCCTGGGATTCCCCTGTTCTCTTTGTGTACTTCAGATAGAAAAGTTCTGGCCTCAAACGTTTAGAACACAAAATAGAATGCAACAGCAGGTGAAGAGGGAGATAGCAAACAGTTAACAGAAAAGTAAGTCACAGGTCACCAGATGCCTAATTCAATTCAACTATAAGTCACTGTCCTGTCAACTACCACACAGTAAAGACACAGAAGGTTTGTTGTGACAAAAGAAAAATCTAGCCAGTATCTATACTGGAGGAGTTCTTTTTTTTTTTTTTTCCAAGTTTTACTTTCTCCCTGGCAGATTTGATAGGATGCTGCCCTCGATCTACATCAGCCTAACTGAAGAAACTTCTCTTGTGAGAGTATATTCAATTTAGACAGTTTTTAAAAATCAGTATAGAACAGCAGTTCCCTGCTGTTTAAAAACTGTCAAACACACTTAAGACCTGACTGCTTTAAGAAACATGTGGACAGTTATTTGGAACAGTTCCATATTTCAGGAACGCTTAAGGAAAACTGAGAAAAAAAAAAACAAAACAAAAGAAACAACATATCCTTCCCCCTCCACACAATCCCTACCCCACAGCAGCAAACAGATTACCATCTCTCTCCCGTTCACTCTCAGGTCTTGCTCTTGGGCCAGTATCTGACCAATCCCCTCGTAGCCGCAAACGTTTAACTGGAGGTTGCCGTAACTAGAAGGAAAAAAAACAAGATGACAGCTATTATACAGTTATTTATATTGAACAGTACAAAATTTCAAGTTTAATAATAAATACTGTATCCTCATTTTGTTAAGATACAAAAACTTGCCACAATAAACAATCTGTAGCAGCCATATGATCAGATCAGCTATGAATAAGAACAACTGTATCAAAAAGTGACAAAAGTTTTAGCTATAGGGAATGTCATCAGTTTGAATCAATGCCTCTTAGAACTATTACAGCTTCTATTTTACCCAGTGTTAACTTTACTGGATTAATTGAAGCATTCCATATCGAACAATAAACTCAGCCTGAATTCCACAGAAACATTTACCACTTCATGTTAGCAACTACGCATCAACAGCTATAGATCCTATAACATCCTGATGAAATATAGATTTGGATTTAAGCAAAGGGAAAAAAACAACATTCAGACACTGTCAAATAAACGTTAGGAGCAAACTTTAAGCTACCCTGTGATTTTTAATTTTTTTAATTAAAGTATTGTTTTTGTGTTTTTTTATTTTTTGTGGCAAGTAGTACAAGAAAATAATTATACAGTTAGCAGTACCTACAACTAGTTAGCTAGTGATAACCTGAAAAGAAACAGCTAGAGATCTGTAACTTCAAAAAGGCAGCTCAGACTATTTATGGTTGTTTGCAGTGAAAGTTATGTTGTCAATTTGAGATTAAATGCAAAACCCCTGAAAGTAATTGAAAGTGCTAACAGTCCGGAGCCAGCAGAACTGGGAAGAAAGCTTTACCCTCTTCCTTCTCTGTAGGACTTAAAGCAAGACTGAAATAAAAATACCGTTTAAGTGAAATTACCTAACAAAATGAAATTACAGAACATACTTGGTGCATACAGAAGAATACCTAGGATCTGCTATTAATAAGTAGTCACAATTTTCCCTCTCTGTATAAAAGCAGGCAATCAATTCTCCACTGCATTACTTTACATTAGATACTTTACTTGCAATTACATAGGAAAAAAGAGAAAGATGAGAAACCATTTATTCATGGCATCATTTTTCTGAGTTCCTCTTTGCTTTCCTCTGTCTCAATCAGGTAACAGTTTAACTCAGCTGGACATTCTTCTTCAGTCCTACAAATCTCCATCAAAATAACATTTTCAGTCACCCAGAGGCAGTGGGTTTAGATGGAGTATTCAGTAGTAGGGGCACGGTGTGAGGCCAGAGATCTTGTAGGTACAGACACAGGAGGACATCTCAGCAGCTCACCAGTGGGTACTTCACTACCCCACAAAGGTTAACTGCCTTAACTAGAACAGTTTTAGGGGTAACTACGAGGACCAAGAACAAGCATACAGAAGCAAATGACATGCCGTATTGGCAGACTAATAATTCTCCTGTCAGTGAAGACATCAGGGGAATGACAGCTCACTGCAAATTCCCTTAAGAGCCCTGTCTCAGGCTGAAGATAAAGACCACTAGACTCTTGAGTATTTTATGAAAGGGTGAATGCAAAGCCAGAAAAATGGAGAGTTGGGGGTGGGTGTGGGAGGAAGGTGAGTGAAATATAATTAATTGTAGTTAAAGAGATCTGTTTTAAATTCATCAGAAAATTTAGACTAGAAGGGTCAGCATCACTGTAACTGAATTGATAACGAACAACTGCATGTGTTTTGGTTATACTGCAGACTTTAATACTGCTCTGTTGCAGCAGTGGATCTCCTCTCTGGTCCTAACACTCTGCATGCCCTTATTTCTGTCCTTAAATGATAGCTTCAACCCAAGAGTTTAGGAGTGAGGAAAATAACACCCCAATTACTTGCCACCATTGCTGGTCTTATATACTGATGTCACTTATATACTGATGTCATAAATGCCTTCTCATCTTTAGAAGAGCAAAAAAAAGTCAAGAATGAAAATCAGAGTGATAAAATATTTTAAGAATACCATTCTAAAACAAAAGTCACATGTAGTATGCAGTCAGCTTCATAAGACAGACAAGAGAAATAAAAGACTAAATTTGTAGCTCTGCCTACAGTGCCTGAGGCCTCACACAGGTAAGTCAAATGGTCTGCTCCACATTATTTTCAAATTTTGCAAGGCCACTCAGCAAGTCACATAAATGAAAACATTCAGAAAGCTAGCACAAAAGACAAGACTTTAAGCAAAAGCTCACTGCAGCCAGAACTGCAATTTGCTTTCAGTTTTCTGAAACTGCGTACGTCTACAATTATTACAAATTAAGAACGTCAATCATCAAGTCTGTAGTCCACAGCTTCTATGAGTTCACAACATACTGAAAAGCAGGTAACAAATAAATAAAAACTGCACCCCCACATACTAGTAGGCAATAGCAGGCATTTTGTGTCGAAGTAGTGGACTTCATACATTAGACATGGAGTATGCAAATCTTGTTGCATGATTTAACAATCACATCTCAATCTAGGTGCAACATCTTTTCTCATCTAATCTTTCAAATCTCAGAAAATTCTTGAATTTAATACAATTCTATAAAAGTCTGTTGTTTTATATAATTGAATTATACGGGTACAACAATAACTGAGACCAAGATCCTTGTCCGTGGGTGTTAAATTAAAGAGCTCTGTGTCAAAGAGCCTATAACGTAACCCTTCTTCCACTACCTGCCAGCATTTAAACTTCTCTATGAGCTAGGAAGAGCAGTTTCCTTCATAATTTTTCCAGTTTCCTGCATTACTGGAATTCACAGGTACAGCAATCGTGGTGAAAATGCTAAATTGTCACCAAAGTAAAGGTAAGAAATGATCAGTGGTTCTCACTTTAACACAGGTACTCCACATTCTCATCAGCCCTGAGAAGGGGCAATCATTTTTCTATGAAAGCAAAACACTCCGAAGTTTTAGGTGCAAAAAAAAGTCGCCAGTCAGAATCCACACAATAAACTTCTCTGAACGTGTCTCCCATCACGTATGCCCAGATTTAGTTACAGAAAGATTACAGCTAACTATGAATCGCTGTGGCACTGGCTCATTTCTAAAAAAAAATGTCAAACTGGGAAGTATAAAGAGATGATGATTTTCCTTCTAGAAACAAGACTATTTTATGACCAGTCAGGGTACCAAGTTCCATTAATATCAGGTCACGCTGGACTTCCAGTATAAGGGAAACAAAGTATTTGCCTGTCTCTGGCAAAACCAAGATCCACTTCTTCTTCAAGTTTTCTTATAAAAATATACAAGACCAAAAAAACCCATACCCTCAACACCAACAGCGTAGATGTTCTAAAACAGTTTTAAGAAGTGTTTGAGAATCAAATGATGGCTCAGCATTCATTCCAAGTGAAATACAACTGATCAGATTGCCCTAGGGGTGGGGAAGGCAAAACATGAAAGCAGGCCATCTTAACCACTTGCCTCTTCGCGTCTCTCTTCAGAAGAAGGAACTTTAAGTTCTCGTGCTGTATCATCCTTGGGATCAAACAGGTATATGTAATCTGAAGAGTAGCTAACAAGGATCTCTTGACCATCTTCACTATAACATAGAGATGTTACTCTGCAAGACTTGTTATTGAGATGAGGAGGAACAAAACGTGCCACCATTCCAATAGTGCCTCTACCAGCGTAATTCCCTGTGTGAGAATGAGAAAGAATACATTCACTATTACAAGCAACCTGTAGCTTTTGTGTTAAATTGGTTCTGAATAGTGACACTTCAGATCTTACAGTGTGTTCAAGCAGAAGTAAAAAATACCAATATGAACAATATAGAAAAGATGAAAACATATAAGCATACTTCTATGTCACATATCGATTACATGATGGTGTGTGGATACTATCAGTAAAGTTTAGTATAGGAGGAAATTTTGGAACCTAATAGCATTATTGTGTAAAAGTTCTTACATACCACCACACAAATTTGAAAGGAAGTCATTCTATAGAACTCAGAAAATTTAAGGACATCTCCTCTTTACTTTCTAAATGGTCTAAAAAAATACCAATTTTTCTTTCTTTAAGACATAATACTGTCACTTTGAGACTGCTGAACTACACAATACATAGGGTTTATGTGACAACTGACCTCCCCACTAATACAGTACTCAATTCTAGTATTACAAACTTGTAAGCAGATAGCCATGACATAGAGTTCATAAGATCCCTTCCAGTAAGGAGCTTCTTTATTTGAAGACTTCTATATTAGCAAGTATTATAGTGAAATGACCCCATTATTGAAAAGCACATTTCTCAGAGAAGAAAGCTCCATTTCATTCAGGAATATGCATCAGGCATTCACCATTTGTTTTGAAAAAAAGAACCTGAAATTGGAATTGCACATAGTTAAAAAAGCTTACTATAAAGCACAGTTCCCACCTGTTGCTCTTGTACCAAGCATTCGCCGATCATATATTCTTACTGAGCTATCAGAACAACCCACAGCAAGATAGTACGGGATGGGTGGACAGATAGCAACAGAAGTGGCAGCACGACGGCAGTTAATTAAAATATCCTGGAACAAAAGAAAACAAATCCACCACTCACACAAAAGTTCTGAGCATCTGAAGTATAACTTCATTCTTTACTTTATGACACAGACCCATTTGTTAAGAAGTAATTAAGAAATTCAGGTCTGGCCCTGCGAAGACAGGCTGCAAATATGCCGAACAGAAAACCCTCTGCGGAGAAGGAAAGCTATCACAGAAATAGATATGTAACAAGATTAAATGAAAAAGAAAACAAACAAACCAAAACAAACTAACAAAGGACAAACCACAGCAACAAACATTTGAGAAAAGATAAGAATAATAAACACAGATGCATAAACTAGCTTGTACATTGTATTTTCCTATGCAAACACAGGTAACTGCATTTAGTCGGAAGGGTACCAAATATACAAAAACGTAATTAGAATGAATTTCATCTACGGGCAGATAATTGGATAGATTTTAATATGACAAGAGGCCAAAGAAATTCCTAAAACTCGGACATGTGCACAAAGCACAACGGAATTGATCAGGAGCAGTAATTTGGTGTCAGTTTTTTTCTTCAGTTCAATACTGTTTGTGAATTCCAAACAATGGAAACAACTAGTACCTTACCTTCTGGGGAGTAATACCAGTGACTAATTTGATCTAGGATAAAGTCATTATGAAATCTTTTCTCATGGAGGGACAAAAGATGGCCAAAAACACAAAGGCACAGCTGATTTTCAAAAATAATTTTTTGTCTCCAACTGTGCACTCTACAGTAACTAACGTAAGCCAAATCAATAGATTCAGTTTCAAGGTAGAACCTTTTCTACAGCATCTGAATCATCACACCAAAGAAGCTCCTAAAAAGATATTAAGAATTAGAAAAAGGGGAAAAACAAAGATAAAAAGAAGAAAAAGAAAAAAATGGAATTCTCAAACTTTTTTTTAATGTTTCTTGAGAAACATGTTGTCACCTCCACCAACGACCCTGAAATCTATTATTTCTAAAAGCCTTACCAGAATTCAAATCCTATGTTTGTATGATGTACAGCTCTACATTTAGGTCATCTTTATTAAAAGATTTCACTCTTACATCTTTACAATCTTCCTTTGTGCAACTTGTTTTGATTCGAGTATCAAACCATCGTACAGTGCCATCTTCACCACAAGAGAGGAAAGTATAGGGATCATTTGGTACTGTCATAATCTGCCCAGTGGAGAAAAAAAAAAGAAAAAAAGCATTAATAATTCAGGTAACACCATTCATTTAAAAATAAAAGCATCAATATTATGAGCAACAGTAAAGACTGAAGCAGTAACAACTCTCATTGAGCCTTCTACCAAGGCAAAGAAGAAAACTGAATAAATATTGGTGTTTCTTCATTTTCAATAAAAAGTCTGAACTACAAAAATCAAAACAAACTATGTGGTATGGGACAAGCTGAAAAAAAACTTAGACATCAAATCTCAGAATTATTTCTATTAGTTTGTAATTACCATATATCAAGTTGCTACAATAATTCAATGGAAGCTCGGTTTATTTCCTGACAAGTAATAGAAGGCAGTAAAAACCAAAATCCTCCAAGTTTGAATGACATGAGCCTTCTAAGAGCTTTTATTCCCACTGCATCATTCATTTGTACTCAAAACAGACCCCTGAAGAAACTTAAGCCTTAAAAGGCAGCTACTAACCTACTATCACTTTATTTCTCTACTTTGTAAGAGAGCACTGTACTGCACCATTATACTGATCTCAGATCAACTCAAACCAGGAAAGATTCAGATGGTATCTTATGTGTGGCTTCATTCAGAAAGCCCTCCTTAAGGCAGAATAAAAACATATTGTTAATGCTGAATTCCACAAGTTGGCAAACACACAGAGCAAAAGATTGATTCTTTAACACTTATTATGCAATGACTTTTATTTCCAAACTCTCAATGAAAGTAACCTAAGGATATCTAAACCTTACTATCTAAAGTAAGATTACAGAGGTAATCTCTGCAGGATTCAACAATTCTTTGAGTAACACCATATGGGAACTGTTGAATCATGGTCTGAACCACTGATTGATCACCTGAGGTGAGCACTGAGTCAGCTGCAGGAGCACAGGTGAAGGTAATGCACCTGTGTGACCAGAAGGGGTGGAGCCTGGCTCCACCTCTCCCAGATCCCATTTAAGGGCTGACCACCACCAGGGAAGGATCTCTTGTTGGAAATCCCTCCCCCGTGGAGTCCTAGGCAAGCCTTGACTGTCAGTGACAGATGACTCTTTCCTTATTTACTGGTTGTCTTTATACTATCTGGACAAGCCATACAAAAATATACCATTCACCTTCATTATTTTGTGTGGGTACTATTCTTTTGGGTTATGCACCTTACAAACGCTCAGTATATTAACTAAAAGCATGCTGTGCCAAGTTTTACTGATGACAAATAAGAAACTTAACAAGGAGAACAAAGTCAAGGTTTTAATACCAATGAAATAACAAAATTCCAAGCTATGGCTGTGTTTTTTGCATATGTTACTGAACCATATTGAAAAGAACATTTTACACCATACATTTACCCAAATTAATAGTATTTGTATAGTTATTTAAGCTAAGAATTGCTCTTCAATGTACATAATCTTTTTAGCATTTATATGTACTGCGATGCAAAATTTGCATTGAAAACATCTACTTTAGCTCAATAATTATGTTGAATACAGTGTATCACATCAAACTCTTATTTCTAGTCAAGTTTTATGTTTGTTCCTAATGATACCATTCCACAGTATAAATGTAAAAGCAAGGTACATACTTACACTTGGATATGCCAATTTTTTATGAGTGGTGCTTGTGAACTAATTCATAATTGCTAAAATAAAGCAACAGAGGCACAAACCCCAATAATATAATGCAATTAACATGAGCGGTAGTAAAGAATTTGGCTGAATAAAAATAAACTCACAATAACATTGTATAAACAAATTCTCCAAAAACGTGTTTCAAGAACTTCACCCTTTGTACCAACTTACTCTGTTCTCTCCAGATTTAAAAATATTATCCAATTATCTCACGGTACATAATGATTTGAACAAATTTCTACACTATTCTTTTTCAGTGTTTTTATGTTGCCTGAAACAGTCACAAATTTCATCTTTAAAATGCAGTATAAATCCAAAACACATTCTAATTCAGAATTAGTACCTCCAGGCCAAATTACATTAGCTTTTGTTATCTAGAGAATCCAGTGAGTCAAAGTTCTATATTTAATATAATGGTGTGGTTATATACAGACGGACAGCAATATCACAAAATTTTAAATGAATTTCCCACTCCAGAAATCTCCCGGTGATTAAGCTGTATTACACCAAAAGTTGAGGCTGCATCTCAGTCATTTGCTTCAAAAGAACTGGTGTTCACTCCATTTTACTTCCACGTATCAAGGCTCAAACAAAAAAGGTCTGCTATGCCCAAACAGGCATTTAATGTTCAAATATCAAACAGATTTAAGATGGTAGCAGAATTTAAAGCCTACACAAAAAATATCTTTTCCTGAAAAACTTGTATAAACCTATGTATCAAAAGACTTCTTGAAGATAGTTATCAACTTTTTGATACATAAAACCTCAGTACAAAATTCATTTCTTAAAAAGGCATTTTTAAACCAGTCAATGTTGTATTAGAGGCTGGGAGATAGCTTCCATTAATTATATTTTAGAAGAATAAAAATAGTATTGGATCTCATCACTCAAAACAACAGTAATGTCCTCTTTTTAAAACTATTCGCTGAATAAAAATAATTCCCAATACTACCATTTTGCCTGTCCAGTACAGCAATCAAATGGCCGTACTCTCTTCAACTAACCATTTAGAGTTGTATTCCATACAACTCATTATTATTCAAATACAAGATTTTGTGGTAAATAGTAAATCTTTCATTCTGATTTGTTGGTCTGTTGAGCAGTCCTTATTTCTTCTAAAAGCTGTTTTCAAATCTTTTTTTTTTGTCTGATTTGTTGAGTTTAATTTTTTTCTTAATAAAATTAATATTTGCCTTTGCCATCAGTCCAGTAGTTGGAAACACAAATACCATTGCTACTGACAAAAAACAACACCTTGCAAGAGTTGATCAGCATCTCACAGTAAAAACTGTAAGTGCTGCATTCCAGCCTCTGTTGACACCCCCCCCTTGACCCACAAGGTCAACTGGCAACTGCTTTCACTTAACTTTTCCAGTTATCATTTGTTGGCAGCAACATCTCTTGTCAGTCATTTCATGTAATCAACCAAATTTTTCGTCAACCCAAGCTCAAGTAAATCTAAACTCAGGATTGCAACTGTGACTTCTAGTAACTATTGTTGTCAAAACTTCTATTTACAGTACTCATAACAGCTGACTCCAAGACCCAAAACTTCAGGCACACAAGCTTTTACCTTTAATGACAGACAATATCTTCATGCCCCCTCAGCCCAGTGTCCAAAATCATTCTCCTGCTTTTTTTGTTGTTGTTGTTTTGTTTTTGTTTTTTTTTAAATATAAAACTCACAGCTAGCAACAGAAACCAGTTGAGTCATTAACTACCTGCTCCTTAAGTCTGTGGTCAGCCATCAAGGAGGTACTTATTTCTCCAGGAGGTCAGAATGCTGACCTCACAGACCCCATCCTCAACTGAGGACATCTCATCTATAAGAAACAGCATCACTGCATCCAGATGTTCCCACTTAAAAGGCAGGGTTTATCTGAAGTACAGAGAATGTCCAATCAAGTTGCAGAATCCTCAGACTAACACACGGACTGCTATATATAGCAAGCTCCAGTGGCAACTGAGGCAGTTTAAGCTTCTGGCTGAGGGCCACAGGACTGCTGCTTTTCAAAGGGAACAGTAGTTTCTCAGTAAAAGCAATCTCAAAACTAAAAGCAGGAAATGCAAGTCTGGGAGGGAGCCAGAGTTACAATTTTGCAAAACTGAAAATGAGTACATAGACTACAGCCTTGAGTTAAACACAGGCAAAAACAACCATACCGCATAATACAACAGACAAGCGAACCACAATCCCATAAATGTCTACACAGTCAAGAACGCCAGGTTCGCTGGACTGACTGACCTAAATGGATACCAGCACACAAAATGTCTTTGGCAAAACTTCTAACTGAACGCATGTAATATCAACTGTAAGGATACTTATGCTACGTGATCGAAAATGAACTCTCGCACACCTCGAATTCAGTCAGTCTTAACAGATTTTTAAACACTTTGATCATTTTAAATGCAAAGAAAAAGATTTAGAAATGTGCTATGAAATCTCAGCTAAATAATTACAAAAGCAACAGATTTGAGGCGTTGTTTTTTGAATGTCATACTTCTAATCTAAGAGGAAAATATTTTTAAATAGGAGAAAAATACTTTAAAGTAACAGATTTTGCAGTCATTAAAATAAATATGTAAATATGTAAATTCTGATCATTTTCCTAAACTAAGAAGCACTTTCCTTCTCCATTTGCCTATTTATAGAAATAAGGCTAACTTCCAAGAGAGGACTGAAACACTGGATATAAATTTACACATAATCAGTTAACTATAACACAGAACAGAGAAATCACCTAGAACTTTAAACATATTTTTCAGATTAAATTATTCACAAATGCTTAAGTAAGAATTTCTTAGGATTTAAATTGGATTG
>VXAB01013191.1:158314-182532 GCA_013399175.1 Odontophorus gujanensis | reverse complement strand
CTCCCCACCCCCCCCCCACCCCACCCCCCTCGCTAAAATAAATAAATAAATAAAATCAAGAGGAAAAGCATGGCCACCAACTCCTCTTCTGTCAATTAAGAAAGAAATTCACAGCACAATTTTGCTGCAGATTATTATTATAATGAAGGTTTATACAGTTACTTTATTTTCAAATAAAGTGGTCTTAATGACATTCACTTTTTGGAAAAATCTTCAATTTATTTCTCTTCTAAAGCCTACTCTGTAAAGAAAAATAATCAGAAATTGCAGACGGAAGATTCATTAATTCTCACTTTCATCATCTAGTGCACCTTGCACAATAATACAAGAAAATACATATTCTATCTTAAAATGATCATATACTTCTGTGTGTTACCTCGTAGGTGGTTCCGTAGTGGCACGTATACTGGCATTGTCTGTTGGTCTCTGCATCCTGTTCAACATGAGTATAAAAGATGACGCCATCACCGGAACAAGATACAATCTGTTTGTCATTGGTGCACGGTAGGAATTTTGCACTAAAAATATTGGCCCGGTGTCCTGAGCGAATGGTTGTTAAAACCTACAAAAAAAAGAAGAAAGCTGGTATCAGGTTAATATTTTCAAAGCACATAAAGAATGGGAAAATAATACAGACTCAGGTACTATAAAAGATTACTCATGTACAAGCTGCCAGTGATGCACAGCTTAATACCAACAGATACGAGAAGCTGCCTTTACACATTTCTTCTAAGATCTTATTGGTTCCATGCTGACTTGCCTAGAGTAGTCTACAAAATGGAAGTTATGAAATGCAACTGACGCCTTTTGTTTTTAAAATGCTAGATACAAATCACATCAGGTTTCTCAAAGGAAACCATTAGTCTGGGATGGTAATACAGCCAGCCTGCACGCAAGCGAGAGATTTCAAAGATACGGAACACCATAGGTCAAGAAGAAAGCAGCTTTCTAATCCAAGCCAGCTTTACAGACTCTAAAAACGTGATGCTACCTGTACAATAAACACACTTTAAAATAAGTGAAGTTTATAAAAAAGGATATTTTGAAGCCAATCAAATAAAAGTTTGAGAACATGATTACAGGGCAGTAAACTAGTTTAGGAGTTGAATTCAGTTTCAACAAACATTTTTAAATCACAGTACAGCCGAGAAGCATACAATTTATTTTACCACCACAACTGCTTTTAAACACTTTGTGATGACTCTTTTTATTTACTAACATACTTTTGATTAGTCTATTAAAACTGAAAAAAAATCTTCCATATGCGTTCCTGTGCACTGGTGAACGTTCTACATTTCAGTTCTTTTTCCTGCCTGTAAACTTCACGTGTTTTCACCAGTACTGATGGGAACACAATATATACTAAGCTGTTTACAGTATTAAAATGTATTCAAAATTTCCACTCATTTACCTTAACCAAGTAAAACATAATGCAAACTATGACAGCAGTAACTGATGCATAGTATTTTACAACATTTCACATCTTTCAAACAGTTTACACAAAAAAGGTATTCAGAGCCTAATACTGGAAGAAGAAAAAATAATAAAAAAACAGAAGACAACACATTCATTTTATTTCAGTAGGTCTGTCAATTAATTTAGACTTCTTCAGATTTTCAAATCTTCAAAACCCAGATATCCAAAGGAAATGAAAAACTCATTTCAAAAGAATAACTCAGAGCAAGAAGTCCACAAGGTACAGTTAAAATCCTATAATCTGACAAACATGCCTTTGATTTTAGCTATTGTTACTATGAATCACTGAATGCCTTGGGGTGGAAGGGACCATAAAGATAACCCAATTTCAACCCCCTGCTGTGGGCAGGGCTGCCCCTCACCAGCTCAGGCTGCCCTGGGTCCATCCAACCTGGCACCAAGCACCTCCAGGGATGGGGCATCCACAGCTTCTCCAGGCAACTGTGCCAGGGCCTCACCACCCTCAGAGTAAAAAGTTTCCTTCTAACAGCTAATCTAAATCACCTCCCTTTTAGTTTTAAACAAATTTCCCTTTGTCCTATCAGGTCATGTAAAAAGTTGGTCCCCTTCCTGCTTATAGAATATGAAAACAGAATAAGAAAGAAATGATCCACAAAAGGAATTATTCTCAGCCATCTCAAAATGGAACTAAGTGCTTATTCTTTGTTTAAGGCTTACAGTTACTACTGGAAATCACAGTAATACATTTCTCCTCAGAAACACGAACAACACAAACATAATCTATTCAAAATCAACAAACATTTTCTGAAAATTTCTCCTTCTGAGGCACACAGTAACAGTATTTCCATTTGAGGACACAAAACACAAACTGGAGTTATGTATTGTGCCCCAATGAACTCCTATTTAAACTCCCTTCCACCATAGCAACCACACATTTTGATTCTCCTTCCACATTTCATTTTTCAGTACCTCTTCTAGGTTTAGGTGTCAACCTCTAAGAGAGCATGGAAGAGTGGACTTTGAACATTGCTGCATAGGATCCCCAGAACTGAAGGGCACAGCTCAGAGCATCTGTATAGGAAAACTGACAGCAGATGCTCAAAGACTAAATTATGGAACGATGCTACATGATGGACACTAACTGATATTGCTGAAAGTCACATGACTGGATCTGAACCTGTGTAAGTGCAGAAGTGGAAAAGCCAAGCTTTTTACAACTCTTACCTTCACAGAACTGCTTCCATCTCAGTGCACATTTCTCTCTACCCACACGCACAAACAAGACAATGCCATTCAAATGATAATCAAATTTTTTAATACACACTAACGCTTCATTTCAACGTTACGTTACACAAAAAGACAACTCAGTATACTGTGCACAACAGAAGCTAGTACAATATTTTAAAGCTAAAATGAAGACAATGTATCTGACTCTAAAATTTCACAATTGCTGAATGCTATTGCTAATTCTGACACTAATCCGTTGCGAGACTGTGTTCCTTTTGTGCCAGACCACTTACCGTAACATGGGATAATGCCTCTGTTACAAGGGATTAGAATACTAAGGTTTTAAAGCACTGTGAAGTTTTATTCCCATTTACAGAACATTACAAAGTCTTGACTTTAACTCTGTCAGATAATAATTAGTTGCTCTTGAAAAACAACAACTTAAATCTCATTTGAAAAATATTAAGTATTCAGAAACAAACCCACCTTTCTGCTGTAAGGATTGGTAATAACCAGATTGGTGTCATCAGAACCAGATAAAATATATTCTCCTGTATCATTCCAGCAAATTGTATTCACCTGCATGAATTAATTAACAATTAGATCTGCATTAGAATTTTCAGACAATTAAATCATCAACACACTATACTTATCCAACACTACAAAAAATGAGTTAACAAATGAACCTGAAATCAACTACCACACACAAAAAAATTACTTTCAAAATAAATTGATAAGGGAATCCTTTTCACAATATTGCGTTCAATGTTGAGTTCGTGACATTAAACTGTAAACTCAAAATCCAGAGCAGGCAGGTTTTTTCTTCCAGCAGTAGCTCATGCACAAGCCCCAAAGACTGTATGCTGGCCATTATTATTTCAAACTGCCTCTAAAATAGCTTTAGCTGTCAAACTGCAGCCAACAACATTTTCCAAAGGCTATTTTCTGCAGGCACAATAACTACCATGATTCGATATGAGTGGAATTTATCAACAGTCAAAACCTCATTTTTTAAACATTGTTTTCTTATGCTCTCTTTTGATTCAAATGTTTCATTCTTAGTGTGAGCCTTAAAGACAAAAATCTTTTTGTTTAAAATAAGAGTACCCATTCTAGTTACTATTTTAAGCATAAGCTTAGTGAGAGTCCCTCTTCAGGCAAAGTTGCAAAATGAGAATTAGCTGCTTGCATGGACGGATCACATGGGAAGTGGATTAGTTACCAGAACTTTACGTATTTGCTGAGGATCCTTAAATTAACTAGAAGCACCCAAAAAAACATTAGGAAATGAAGAGAAATGCTAACGTCATTCTGTCAGTGTATAAATCCACGTATGGCAAATCTCCACCTTCCAAACTGCAGTTTTGGTTCATATTCCACCCCTATATTCCTAATTTCTATTAATACCCATTTGAAATGCAAAACTATGAAGAAGAATGGCAAGGGTAATTGTGAGTACCTACAGCTTTTTATTGCAAATTTGTGCTAGCACAGGGGAAAGAGGATAGAAATTCATGAAATCATTCACGGCATGGCAAAAGTAAGAAATAATTTTCCATAGTTCTTTATAATACAGGAAATGGAGGGCATTCAATGAAATCATCTCACAACACATCCAAAATAAAGGGTGATTCTCCTATTGCATTTTATTAAACTGGAATTCATTGTCATGGAATGCCCTACACACCATAAGTGGAAAAGAATATTTGCCAAAGAAAAATGATCAAAAACAAAGATGCAAATTTCACCTCCATTTGTCCTTTAAAGTCCGATGTGCCCTTCCTACTATAAGCTGGTCATGTTTTTGCTTTCCTCTAAAACCAGTACCGGCCTCCATCACAGCCCAGTTAGCAGGCTTGACTGCGCAGTGGTGTGATGTACCTTGGCTACTCCTACAGCCCTGGCTGTCAGTCACCAAGAACTACATGTTCAACTCTCCTTTGATTCCATTAAACACAGAAGTAAACTGTCTGATTAGTACAGTACTTAAAATACACAGTCAACTACAACACAGTATTACAGTTAGTACCAACACTAGAACGTTAGTTTTCATCTATAGTTCCTTTCAGGTAGCTAAATACCATGACTGCCCTAAAGAAATCTAAATGCTGACACAAGGGTACATGAGCAAAACAGTGAAAACCACAAGAAGCTGTAAAAAGTAGAGATGGGGGAAAAAGAAGTAACAGTGATGCAAGAAAGAGCTTGCGCAAGAATTTAACTGATGGCATAGAAAGGATGTTCAAAAAGCATGAGAGAAAAAAAGCAAACATAGTATAGGAAGATATATAGAAACAAATGGGAGAGACAATTTTATGAATAGCAGCGTCACAAGCTTACACAATACACCTATCATTTTCCTTCTAATTTCTGATCTCCTTCAGGTTTAAGCAGTTTCAGCACACCCTATCCAAGCCAAATTTGACTCAGAAAAGCTGTGAAGTGAGAAGACCGCCTACTGTATGCTAGAGGTCTACAACTAAACAGGCTTTTAATTCTGTACTGAATCACCTTCCCAACATTACTGACAAAAAAAAAATAAAAAGCAAGCCTTTCAGAGGAATGAGCTTGACCTTTATTTTTACTTCCCCAGAAAACAATTATTTTATGTAAGTGATCAGTTAATACACTACACTCCTCAGTGCTCACTAGATTCCACTGACCAACACTGAATTACCCCAATAAATACACATACGCTCAACTGAAAACAGATGGCCAATGACAGCAGATTAAGAAAAATCCTCGTGTTCCATTCCAAGGTAGAACACACACTCTTAAAATACACTGTCAAATGAGGACTACCTAGAAAACTGGTTCACACTGCAAAACTGTTTAGAATAGTTATACATCTATTACATTCATAGCCACTCAATGCCCAGCTGAAAGCACAGGGTAACAGTTACTACACAAAGGGTTTGAAATTCTTCATGTAAGGGCAAAATAAGACAGGTATCAGACTGAAGTGACTAAAAATTACTATAAGATGAAAAAGAATATATAAATAGCTTTTTTTCTATTAGGTATTCCACACTTTATTATCTGTGTAAAATTTTATTTGCTTTTCAACTAGCCTTGAAAGGAAATAGTGTGCACTTTTAATTTGTCACTCAAATAATTAAAAATAAATTTACCATCTACTAGAATCATATAAACATAGAATCATCCAGGTTGAAAAAGACCTCAAAGATCATCAAGTCCAACCACCAACATTACCTACTGAGTTCCATTGCTAAATTACATTCCTCACTGTCATGTCCACACACCACCTCTGTGATTTCCTCTAAGAGAATACAGGAGGCAGCCAGGCCTTGAGGCTGAAAAATCTAAATTTTCACTCACTGCTCTGTAATGTAGCAGCAAAATTAACTCTTCTGTAAACACAATATGTTAACAGTGAATAAAAAAATAGAAAAAAATGAAATAAAAATGTCTTAGGAGACACATCAGAAAGATCTCCCAAGCACAAAAGGGAGTGAAAAGGCACTACTTGTCACATATGGAGGAAGGAGTAGGAAATACATGTTCTAGCAGTTTCCTAATCATACTACTAACAATAATTTAAGGATAACTTTGAGGACTATGTCTGAGTATTACACATACAGGCCTATCCTCTGACAAGATCTCTCACTTGTGTAATATATAAATCAGATGGTGGGTAGGAAGCTAAGCTTTTATCCTCCATTAGAAAAGCAAATTTGTGCTTTAAGCATGCTGTTCATTTTTTTTTTTACTAACTCAGTCTGCTTTACATAGAATATACAAGTAAAAACTTATTCCCCAGAAGAATACAAATGCCTCTAACAAAACAACAAAACCAGAAACACCCTTAGTAAGATGACTGACATTCCTTACATTTGACATGTACGCTAATTGAGTAGTTATAGTAGGAGGGGGTGGGAGCAAAGAGACTAATATAATTTACTACTGATGGTATAAGCATTTTGAAGAGTAAGGACATTGCAAACTTACTTTATTTCTGCGTTTACAAAAATAATACAGCAAAAAAAAATAATCTTGCAACAGCTATAATTTGTTCATTCAGAGGACAGAGCTATGAGAATTTATTCACTACTCCAGTAATTCTGTGCATGGGCAAGTAAACCCATCCTGTATTTTAACTTGTTTTCTGATGCTGGTGAATCAGTGTTATGTTAAAGCATGAAGCCATTCAATGTTAAAACAAATCTCTCTGTTCTGTGCATAGTCCAAGTATTAAAGAGAATATGCCTTGTAACATTTGCAGCACTTTGAAAAATTAATCATTTAAATAAGCAATATTTCAAGCTTTTCAGAAGAGGCTTATTTTTGTCTTTGTTGACACTTCAAATAAGCATGCAGCACTTAATCATTTGTTTTTTAAGTGTGAAAAATATATCACTTAAAATGCTAATACTGCTTTATGTCAAAAAAACATATAAAATAGCACAAAATGATTCCATTCCAAGATTGGTTCTAACTGAAAAGACAAGCACGTGTTTTCCTGGCACATGAGTTTAACTCATTAAAGTGCAGGGCATGGTACTGAAGGAGAGAAGTGGGGATTCTGTTTTTGTTCAAAGATGAACGGTTGAATGCTTAAGAAGAAACCTAGAGAATTCAGACGTAGATCTCAACAAGAAGAGGTTTCCAGCTCAGATTTAACACATGGTATTTGCATTTTAAATGACATGAACTATTACTGTGGCAACATAATCACAATTTAACAACATTTAACAAACAAACAAAAAAAAGAAACAAGACACTTACACATCCATCATGCACATTCAAGGTTGCTTCAAGTTTTAATCTTTGGATAAATTCTCTTCTCCCTGTGAAGAAAAATACTAGTTACAACACCCTTTTAAAACAGTAACATGAAGAACTAATTAAAATCCTACTAATGGACACTAGCAGGTATAAACCTAAACAACAAAGAAATAGAATATAATGCCAGTCTTGAAACAATTCATATGGTTTTCATTTCACAAATGCTAAGGATCACATTTGCTAGCTCTTCCACCACTTTTAAGAACGCAGAAATGGTGACATGCACAGTTCACAGGTTGATGGCTGCCCTGAAACAAATTGCTGTAACATCAAGAATAATCCTGTGGGTTTTTTGGTCAACTTTGCTGAAGACAGCAAGTATGTCACAGTTTCAAAACTATGACATTTTGTATAAGGTATATGAAAGAGAATGTGTTTAGGTCTCCAGTAAAATATCATCTCATAATTTCAGCAAAAAAAAATGGAAGATCTTAAAAGTATTATCTACAACTCTACATTTGCTCTTAAGCTAGAAAAAACCCAACTTCAGTTTTGTTATTAATGTTGCATTTTGAAAAGCAAAAGTGAAGTCCAGTATCACTGCACTGAATAAGTACATGAAAGACTAAAAAAAAGAAAAGGAAGTTTTGGAAAGGTGACATAAAATGTAGAGATGAAGGAGAACAAAAAAAAAACCAAATCTATGAATGTATATTGGCTACAAGGTCCCATGAACTCAATGCTCTTATCCCCTGCATGTTAGCTGCAATCCAACTGTACTTTATAACAATACTATAAAGGAAGAGTAAAAAAGACATCTTGAAAGCAACTTCACCACTTCCAGAAGTCCTTAAATGAAAATTGGAAGTATTTGGTTAGACTGCTTTTGCATCATGAAGACAGGTTAAAATGAATGTAATAATTCCTGGCAAGTACTTAAAAAGGCAAATATTGACAAGCCTGATCTTTCTACTTAAATCCTAAAAGCCTGTAGACTTTAAGACTATTATATTTTCTATTGTCCGTAACTCTCAGAACAAAACTCTAGGTAAGATATTAGGTGGTACTGTTTCTGAATACCACAGCTACCACATTCACTCTGAATTTGTTTTCCCTTGAGGAAACTAAGGAGCCACAGAGAGAAAAACTGCAACAGAAGAGAGCCCTCCCAACATCCCAGAGTTCTACGCGTCATGGCTTTTTTTGGTTCAGATCAAATGGGAGGCCGCATCTGGGCACCCAGCCTCGTTGTCTCTGGCATTCCAGTACAAATCTGGAACCATAGATTCTTCTTTGTGTCTTTACTTATTCCATACCCTCTCCTGAACCAAAAAAAGTCCACCTGGTAGCTGCCAGGCTGCTATAGGCCAGACACCTGACAGAGAAGCAGACACAGAACATCAGTGCCACGTGTCCTCAAAGACACAGGGACTCTTCAAACACTACAGACTCCAAGCAGGCACAACTGCACCTCAGTAAACGTGCATCCAGCCATTCCTCCATGAAAAGACATGCTTTGGAAGCCAGACTTCCACTAATACAGCTCAAGTACCACAGCAGACTGAAGAATAATCTTTTACAAAGCATTGTTTTCTTTAAGAGGATGTACAACTGGGTGAGATCATTATACAGCAATTGTTTCTAAGCACGTCTAAAGCAGCTCTAAAAAAACAAATTAAAAACATACTACCTTACTAATTAAGTGGTGCAGTATTCAGTGTTAATCTTTCTAGCCTTGTTTGATTGCACTAGCTGTACACAGAGCAAGAATTCAAAGAAAAGCATAAGTTGGGAACCACACGGTAAACTTCTTTCCAATACCCTCTCTACACTGCTGGTGGGCTGCTTTCTACCCATAAATCCAGCAGATTTCAGAGACTGCACAGGGACTAAAGACAAGTGAGAGATGTTGTAGAAATGTCAAAATGTTTTGTCTCCAAAAACCTTTCTTTGTTCAAGGGCTGCTCCAAAAGCGATGCCTCAACTTTATTATGTCAGCCCACAATATTAGAAGGTGGATGTTGGTGGCACAGCAGTAGAGGCAGAACCTTCCCACCAACATCACATTATGTGTTGTTACCGTGACAGATGTCAGCAGAGGGGCAGTCTGACAGGATGGAGTCTGACATGAAAACACACATGAAGCAGATGTAATAAATTCCTCCACGCAGAAAAAATTGCACCCACTGACATTCTTCAATACTTGCCAAACGTTTCTGGAGACCAAACAGTGGATGCAGGCACAGTGATGCAGTGGGTGGTGCATTTCAGCAGTGACAACAGAGATGTCTTGGATCATAAAGGCAACTGCTGCCTTTGTTTCTGCACAATCCATTGCCCAGGTAGACAGCAAACAGTGCTAGCCAGCTTCACCCTTTGCCATCCTCCCGTTCAGACACGCTCGCAAACACGTTACCCCTCCTGTCTAGACCAGTAACTGGATGACAAGCAGGAGTCTTTACTTTCTGAGCAACCCTGTGGTACTTGATAAAGTACTAAAATAAGCTAGAAGCAATCCATTCAGTTTTATTCTTATCATTCAAAACTGGAGTCAGCAGATCCTGAATGTGTCTCTTCCCCCCAGAAATAAAAACAGAACTACCTGAACATTCTGATCTGAAGAAAATACTGTTTCTGCATTCACTGTTTTTAAAAGCTGACTTAACAATCCACAAAAATCTTTGTTCCTCATATTGCAGCAATGACTTCCATACGTTCACAGGTTTGGTGAAAAAGCTCAGCAGTAAATAAATACTATAATTTTCCTGTTATTTAAGTCACCTGAATTTTTTTTGTAACTTCCATATTTTTATCACATTAAATCATTAAAAACAATACAATTTATGTGGCTAACAAATAGGCTACGCTCCTATTTCATTCTTAAGATTCCTTTGTCACAACTCTTACCACTAGACTTCCCAAAAGCCAATTTTCTTCTTTTCAAGGACTTTGCTTTTCTGGGTGACAAGCATCTTGACAAATCCTTAATTCTCATTCACCTACTGCAAAGGCTACCTGTTCTCTCTGTCCTCCAGTGAAGGTGGCTCACCTGGATCTCCCTTCAGCTAAGAACACAAGGGGGATGCAGTCTTTGAACAAAAGCTCAGAATAATTCTTTTTGGCCTCAAGACCTCTGCTGACTTTTTTTTTTCTGCTAACAGTGTGAACAGGCTCTGTAAAAGCCAAAAACAGTTTAGGGTTTTTTTGGTTAAATACACGCCACCAGAGAATGAATGATTTAATTCTGAGAGGATGCCTTAATACATAATTACTTTTGTTCAAGTTCTGTTTATGAGAAGGTCAAGCGACCAAGCGGCCATGCCACAGATCAGCTCATTGGACATATGTGAGGTTTGTTTTGAAACTCTTCAGGTCAAACTGTCTACAAAAAAAAAAAAAAGCGAACAAGCACTTTGAAAGTTCAGATGCCAGTGGTGACCTCCCTGTGAAGCATTTATGTATCTGAAATCTGGAGTTATCAAGCCAGCACTCTACCCACCCATTTTCATAGAATCATAGAACATTATGAGCTGGAAAGAACCCACAAGAATCATCAAATCCAACTCATGCCTCCACACAATACCACACAAATGCAAACAGACCCTGAGCAGTGGCAGCTTGGGGCCACCATGCCCATTGCCCTGGGCAGCCTGCTCCATGCCCACCACCCTGTGGTGCAGACCCTGTCCCTAACCCCCAGCTGCCCCTCCCCTGCCACAGCTCCATGCCGTTCCCTCGGGCCCTGTCGCTGTCACACAGAGCAGAGCGCAGCGCTGCCCCTCTGCTCCTCTCCTAAGTGGCCACAGTCACCATGAGGCCTCCCCTCAGCTCCTCTGCTCTGCGCTGAACCAACCAGGGGCCCCCTTCCTGGACAACCAAAGTAAACAGCTCCTCACATACTGTGCCCTCAGACCCTCACCTCTCTCTGCAGCCCTCCTTTGGAGGGTCTCCAATAGCATCTTATGTTGTGGCACCCAAATTGGCACCCAGTGCTTGAGGTGAGGTTGCAAAGCACAGAGTAGAGCGGGACAACTGCTTCCTTCTCCCAGCAGTGCTGCACCTGATGCACCCCAGGATGCGGTTGTCTCTTCTGACAACCAGGGCACACTACCAGCTCACATTCAAGTTGCCACCACCTAGAACACCCAGATCCCTTTTTACAGGGCTGCTCTCCAACCCCTTGCATCGCAGTCTGCCCATAGGGCCAGGGCTGCCCCCATCCCAGGTGCAGAACGCAGCACTTTCTCTTCTGCATGCAGATGAGAACCACCCACAGATTTGTCCACACCTTGGTGCAAGGCCTCTACCCTCAAGGGAGGCAACACTCCTCAGAGCTTAGCATCATCCACAGATTTACTTAATACAACTGTCAGATCTTCAGTGGAGTAAAGAGTGAAAATGTTAAAGATAAATGACCTTAAAATGGAGCCCCACGGAATCCCATTGGTGACAAGTAGGGCAACTCTCTGACTGTAGCCTCCCTTCGTCCAACACAGCTAAGATTTGGTTGCCCTGGACATTCTTAGGGTCACATCATGATGGCCTTATGATATCACAAGCCACCTCTCTGCCAGCTGCGATAAACATGGCAATCCTGATAACCCAACACCAGTTGTGACGCAAGGCAGCCAGCAAAGGCAGGCAGGCAGGGGCCATGACACCAGCCAGCCAAGGCAGGATAGCAGAGGCCACAGCGCCAGCCAGCCAGCAAAGACAGGCAGGCAGGGGCTGTGACACCAGCCAGCCAGCCAAGGCAGGCCTGTTTTGGAAGGCCAAAATTAAAAAATAAATAAAATGCTTTCCTGAACCAAATACACAGAACTGTAAGATCTGCAGTGCCAAGGAGCTAATTCTGCAACACAGGTATACACTGCACTGAGCAGAACATGGTTACATGAAAATGCTTGTTTTTATTTAGTTTCATTTTTTAACATGCTTCCAAAGAAAAAAAAAAGCCTCCTGTAGAACACAGATAAATTTAGCTTAAGGAGGGCCTCATCTGGGCTCTGGACAGAGCACTCTGGGGCTCTAAACAGTCTCTTCCAGAAAGGAAAGCAGCCAGTCACACCCCCATGAGATAAAGGCATTTCGGAGGTCAGAGAGCTTCAGCACTTCAGTCCACATGAACCAGCAGGCACCTCCAACACTACCTCTTGGCATTATGCAAAGGAAAAGGAAAACAAATAAAACAATATGATAGGTTATCCTTTATTTCACTTAAATAAAAGCAAGAATATCCAGAATTACTGAAAATCACCAAGTTTGATCTTACAAATCAATACCACACACTTCTGAAACCACTGGGGATAGTGCCACTCTCAGTACAATGATCAATGCTGTTTTCAGGTTTTGTCCATCCACCCATTCTCAAAGACTTCACACTGCTTGAAGACTCAAGGTACAGTGACAGACTCAGTACAGTGATCAAGATTTATATTTTAAATATTTTTTATTAAACTATACTACAGGGCCATTCCCAAGGCCACATTTCATGTATGCATGAAGCATCGCTCTGATGCACTCATCACATGAACTGCAATATGGGAAAGCAGTCAAAAGAGAATGTATAGATGCTTACTTGTACATTATCACTTCAATATGTTACCCTGCACACAACGTCCAGCCAACGATGCCTTGCCAACACACCTCTCCAGAGAGCCACCTAACGATAGTACTTCAGAACAGATGACAGCAGAAAAGCTCAATGCCTCAGGTACGTAAGACCTTTGTATTCACTCCAGATTCTTCCATTGAAAAAGTGGAGATCATTTCTTGAAGAAGGTCTAGACTTGAAAGTGCATTCGTGTTATACAGAAATATAATCAAATTTTGATTCAAAGCTGCACCATCACGGTATGTGAAACTGAAAAGTAACCTTCTTTCTGAAAAACACTAATAGATCCTGTTTGTCAAATGCATGCTCAATTAAGTCAAGTTGGTTCTCCCCAAGGCCAAGTCCCTCGGTGCTCGCTTGCTGTGGCATTTGAAATGCCCTAGTTTAAAACTGAAACGGAGAAGGGCCTGCTCCCAGAACACACAGTGTCTCACTTTAAGTGCATTTCAAAATCTCTCTTGGACCTCCGGCATAGAGTTTACATGTTTGTGAAGCTGCTTCGTGAGAAGATGACTAGTCCAGTTAATCTGTAAATGGGTTATTTGGCTGGGCCGTGTCAAACTGAGAAGATATAGGGAGCTTCAAAAGTAATGTCTCCTATTTATTTCCATGGAAATTACTACAAGGAGTACAATAACAATATTTGACACAGCAAATTCTCATCTATAAAACACCATTTCTCAACACGGCCATAACCATTGGCTGTGTGTTTTCACCAGCACCTCCACACTGTGCTTGTAAAAATCCATACCCAGCAGAGGGGACTGAGCTTGTTGAATGTCACTGGGTGCCATTTTTTCCACACGGAGGAGTTCAATGACACCCCTCTGATCCATAGGCACTCCCACATCAGACATCATTCTGTCAGCCCACCTCTCTGCTGCCATCGGTCACGAAGTAACAAAACGGAATGAAATATTGGCTGAAAGGTTCAGCCTCTACCCCATACCACATACCTCTGATGTCATGGATCAACACAGTAACATTGGAGGCATTACTTTTGGAGCGCTCCTCACATCTTTTGGTCTCACTGTTTTTTCTTAACAAATAAATCTGAATATACCGTACAGCAAACAGAAGTCTCCATACATCACACAGTTACCAGGGGTACAGAAAATAAGCAGTGCATTACATTTTGTCAAGAAATACTCAAGTCCTTGAACACAAATTGAAATCTTGATAAACATGTAACAGCTGCTCAGACTTAGAGCTGCTCCATTCTATAGGTGCTGAATTGTGACACAGGAAACCAAAGCAATTTATCAAATGAGAGAGTGAATCAGCAGTAGTGCCAGAAACCAAATCTGCCAGTGTGACCCTCCAGCCCTTTGTTCAGTGCCCTGTTAGATTCCCTAACAGTTCGGTACAAATGCCCCTCAAAACAGTAACACTGGCCTTTACCAATGTTTAAGACTACCTTTCAAAATGCTATGGATGACTGCTTCTTTATGATTTAAGGTCAGAACAGATAACCCAAATTATTCTCTACTTTCTATAATTCATCAAGAGTAAAGGTCTGGACACTGTAAGGAAACAAAATATTTTCATTTCTATGAAGAGACCTACTTGTCATTTTAATCTCCAGGAGCTTTGTTACTAAACACTCAGCACCAGATGACCTACTGTTAATCAAGCTTGCACTTAAATCCTAAGAGAATTCAGAACAAGCTTTGTGTACTTAGAAGCACAGAACTTTTCACATGTTAAGGCAGAAACTACAGAAGGTACAACACTATGCTCAGCATTACAGCCCAGCAGGTCTCCTGGTGAGTATACTGATAGAAAACTCAGTCTCACAAGAAAACCAAAACAAGACCTGCTGAAATTAAAAATAAATAACTACAAAGTTGGCCCTGTGATGTTATATGTACCAGGATAATTAATGACCATCCTGGAAAAGACTTCTGTTTTCTTCTACCAAAGCTGCAAGAGTAAATTACTGCAGGTAGTGACACAGATTTGTATGCATTAGCAAAAGTGTACGTAATTAATTTTCAAATATATTTCAGATTCTAACTGCATCCATTCCTGAATATAAGTTTCCATCAGGCCCCATCATTCATAAGACCACAAGCATTGTCACTTCAAAGTGAATACTCATGGTTAACTTGTTCAATTGTTGTTTGATGTCTACTACATTTTATGCATGAAATGTATGTAATGCATAAAAATCAACTGCACTGATATCAATTTTTAAGGTGTTCACATAGCATATGCGTGCTGTAAATCCCAACTATCTATCCCAAAGATGGTATTTTATCTGCATATTCTAAATAACAACTTGTGAGAGAGCAACCATGCCACAGTGGCAAGTACTAAGTGGATTTCACTGACAAGTACACCACTTTCTGACAGCTATCCTGTCCCCACTCTGGCTGCCCACAGAAAAGTCCCCTGTGTAGTTCTCGCCACAGATTACAGCTGAGCAGAAGATAAATCCATGTGTTTTTGTGACAGGAGAAAGGAAAACGCACTGTTTTTGGCAGGCTGGATATTCATGTAGTTCTTTAAAGCACTTCTTGTGACACCCATGGCTAATTAGGGGCTCCATACTTCAGCAATAGCAGAGGGTGTCTATGAAGCAGAAACAGGGATATGACTCTGCCCCAGTGCAGAAGTGATGACTGCTGGCAGCAGAACTGCGACCTTCTGTCAGCTCCAAGCATTCGGACAGATGACTACCATAGCATGGAAAATGGATGCACAGAGAAAGCACACTGCCAGGCCCCCACTTCCCTTCCAGTGTGCAGCAGTGGCTGCTCCTTCTTCCCACCAGCCAGCAAAACTCACCACGCAATTATTCCCTGGCTGCTTTTGGACAAAGGTGCTGGGGTAAAAAAAAAAAAAAAAAAAACAATAAAAAATAGTCTACTATTTAAAGTTGTCTAAGCTAACTCAATCCACATTTTTAAATAGATTAGCAAGTGATTAGACAGAAGCTTACCAGCATATCTAAGGAGACGTCCCTTCTGGCAAAAATAAAAAAACAAAAAAGCCTTCTGCATTTCCTGCAAAGGCATCTCAGTAACACCGGGAATTTGGACAGGGTGGAACTGAACTGAAGCTTTTGCCATTCCACACACTTACCTCATTTAAAACACTGTTTAATCCTAGGCAGTATGGGAATTATAAGCCATCTGCTTTGGAGCAAGAAGTGAAGGAGTGACACACAGCGTAACAGATACAGATAAGTACCCCTGTGAGATTACATGTGTAAACACTTGGAAATTGCCCAGGATTAGAGTTTAAAAATAGGTGACGTCAAAAGCTGAAGCAGAAATCTGAGTCTTACTAGTAGATGACTATCAAGCAACACTGGTGACATAAACTGAATTATAAGTGGGCATTAAAAACTAAGGGAAATAAAAAAACAAGTCTTACTTTTAAAAGACGTTTGATGCATTAGATTGCACACTTTCATTCTTTTCCATTCAAGGGCATTTTCAGGGCATAAGGAATAAAAGCAAAAGGAACCTCATTTTTCTTCCTTTCTTAGGAAGGGTAGATAATGGCAACTCACTACAGAAATAGCCACAAACCAATACAACGTAAATAAAGAAGGTTTTGCATAATAGCTTCCTATATTGGTCAAGTTTCAGTAGTTGAACAGAGCTAGACAAATATCACCACTGCCTCATATCACATTCAGTTCACAGGGAAAAGAAGGATGCACCTCATCTTCCTCAGGACACCTGCTAAATAGAAAGTAGCAGCATCTACGTGTTCAAGTCTTCCAAGAAAAGCTTGCACTCCATTCAAGAAATACATTAAAATTCACTGATGGTTATCTGATTCTGTTTCATGGTATTTATATTCAGTATTTACTGAACCAAGCTACACTAAAGCATTTGTGACATATCTGAATCAGTAACTCACTGAACCTCAAAGATGGACAAGAAAAAGAAAAGTGACTTGCACTTCATTAGTGAAAACTCCAGCTTACTTCGAAGGCTGGCATACTTTATAACAAACTAATCTTCTTCCTCACTGCCAGGATAGGACTAGTTTCAAGTATCAACAAGTTCTTGATACATGATCAGCCATATCCCACCGGGCTATTTCGGGAACATTTAAATCAAAGAAGATCAGGAACCACAAGCAAAGTCACAACAACTCATCATATTGCAGTGCAACATTTTAGCAGTGACTACACACTCAGGCTCAAAGGTCTGACCTCATGCAATTAATGGAAACAACCCAACCAGAGGAAGACTACAGGGAAGGAAAAAAAAAAAAAAGAAAAAGGATAACTAGAGAGATCTCCCACATCACTGCTCCATCCTGAAACGTGTGAGGTCTGCTCCAAAAGTACTGCCTCCTCTGTTCTAATGCGGGCCACGACATCAGAGATGGATGTTGGTGGGATGGCAGTAGAGGCTGAACCTTTTCACCAGTATTCTGTAACACATTGTGTGTAACAGATGGCAGCAGAGAGGTAGTCTGACACGACAGCGTCCGACATGGAAGTGCATACAGAGCAAAGAGGTGTCACTGAATTCGTCCATGAGGAAAAGATACCAATGCCATGCATTGACACTTACTGAGCACTGATGGAGACCAATCAGCGGATGTGAGCACAGTGACGCAGTGTGTGGTATGTTTTACCAACATGAAAGACAAGCCACATTCTGGGCAGCTGCGCACTGCTGTCACACCACAGAATGAAGAGTATCTCCATCAGTTCATCTGTGCAAACTAATGACTGTTGAAAAATAGCCATTTTGTAGCTAAGCACATTCTCTATCAAATAGTATTGCTGTGCCCTTCGTATCTACTGTAGTTTCCATGGAAATACGCAGGAGGCATTACTTTCAGAGCAACCTACGTACAAATCCAGTACACAATTTGTTTTTGCAGAAAGAGACAGCTTTCATGTATCCTAGACTCATTATCACAAGATCAAGGTGCAACAGAATGACGAAGCTGTCTGAAATACTCAGTATCAAGAAACAGGCAGTCATTTACAAAGCAAAAACATTTCTTCTGTACAGAAAGTCGTTAAAAGCACGCTGTATGAATTTAATGAAAGTACTGCAATTGAAAAATGAAAAGGTACATAAAGTGCACACGAATCTATAGACTCCAGCTGTCCTCATGTGAAAATTAAGACTCCAAAGTACATGAAGCAAGCAATATTTGAAACCTAAGACTGAATGTAATTCAAACAGTCTAATCAAATACACAAAGCCTTGGGACTACAGCATACCATGACATATATTTACGTATTAAACTATATATATACATACATAATTATACGTTCCTGGCAACCATGAACATGTGTGATTAATGCTCAGTGCACAGATATTACAGATAATACAATCCCTTAAAAAATAAAACAAAGAAAAAAGTTCATTGGCATAGTTTAGCTTGTATCAAGCAAAGGTGACAAAACTGTAGATAACTTAAAAAGACTTGTATCTCCAAAGCACAGAAAATCAGTTTTTCCACAAATTAATACATATAACCTGAAGCTACATTCCTATCAATCTCGCTCTCCTGTTTCAGGACAGAGTGATCAAAGTACCAAGTAATCCTATATTCCGTGTATCAATTTTCTGTTTAACAGAAAACAAACTGAAGTGACTGCCAACACTGCAATTTCTGCTTTGAGGAGCAGGATGGCACAAAAATAAGGGGATAGAAACAGTAACACAAAACTTAACAATTAAATCACAGGAGTATACAAGGAAGAGGTAACGGAGGTCAAGCCAATGGCACCATTAACTATGAGCAAAGATCACTGAGACAGCAGCAGGACAAGCTAGTGAATTTACAGCCACGTGGCACTGTGCCATGGACTACTTTCAGGTTTTCAGGCGCAACCAGTTTCTGTGTCTCTATTTGCACAGTTCAATTAATCTACAGTTGGAATAACGTAGAATAACTTCACCAATGTAGAAAGCCAGCACATGAAACCCTCTTAATTTAGGTTACACTGGTTATAGCTATTTCTGTAGTGAGTGCCCCTTATGTACCAAATAACAGCTAACCAGCTTTCCATCATGTATTGCCTTGCTCAGACGATTCTGCTACACTCCGTTTTTTGATATGCACATGCACTGTGCCTTTCTGTTATCTGGTAACAGCTCAGTGAGACAGTATCATAGAATTTGCTCCAGACATATTCTCTTCATTAAAATCCTCCAAAGCCAATTTGTTGTCAATATGTCTTGATAACACTGCTCTTCCAATTACCCACCCATATTTTTTTTAGAGGACAAGACTTTAGCCTAAGCAGAGTGTTCTTACTGACAAAAAAACAAAACAAAACATAACGAGTTTAAGGCAGTACCAATCACTCTACTCTCCAGCATTTTAATAATTAAAAAGCCAGCATTCTTTTCCTGCGGTGTTCTGGTATGTCTTCCTCTGTACAACCACTGAAAATCCAATGGCCAGTCCAAATTTCCTGCCAGAGGTATAACAGACTGAGCATATAAAAGGTATTTGGGTTTGTTCCAGAGATGCATTTTCCACTCTTTCATTCATTATACTGAAAATTTCAATTCCAACTGCAACAGTTTCTATTACTCAGAAAAAATCACTAACAAAACAAATTTGGGGAGCTCAGTTGTCTCCGTCTGAAGCCCTCAGTCAGTCTCACTTCACAAAGCATGGAGCTGGTTTCCTGGGCACAGAACAAAGCGCAGTGGAAGATGAGACCAGCAAGTTAAGCCATTTATATTAAAAAAGCAATCAAACAGGTGAAGTTATAGAGCTCCTTTTTCAGGCAACAGTTAACTTGCCAGACTTACAAAATGAAAAACAGCATAAAACACCTCTCCCAATTATGTTTTTTTTAGCTGTGACAAATACAGTCCTTTTAATTTATGCTGGAGAAGAAAACTAATGCAAGAGGTTTAAGACATGAAATGTAACAGCGCACCTGAAAATACCGAAACATCAAAAGTATTATGCAAAGAATTAAAGAAGAAGGGCCCATGAAATACCCTGTGACTATCTCCAAGTCTGCAGCAGCACCAGCTACAAAGCTCTTACCTTGAAAGCTGGCTGACTTTAAAGCAATGCCCAATCCTACACCTTCAGTAAGCCACTACTGGCTGTACAAACTGGCAGTGTTGCCAACTGTAACACAGCCCACAATGGAACTGCTGGGGTTAGCCACCTTGTTCTTCAGCCCTACCTACAAGCAGACTTGCTTCCACTCTGAGATGAGTTTCAGTTTTGCCACGCACACCCTGGTTCAGAGGGGGAGCTAACGACACCTGATTAGAAAACCAGAGAACTTGCTAACTATCTGCATAATATGTTTCCAGTCCTCCCTGTAGCAAAAGCTGTTGAAGCTTAACAAAATTTGACCACAATTAACCTCACTATTGGTTTGCTTACAGTTAATTTGTAGATCTCAGACCTTTCCTAATTCTTACAAAACAGCATTAGAAGACTACAGTTATAAACCACACACCTTGACAAAAATATACCCTAGCATATGAGAGCTTTCTTTGAATAGGTGAAGTTCAGCAGACAGCACCACAGCACTATCATCTCTAACAAATCTCAAAAGCTCTAAAAATTCACACTACAAGGGAAGATGGTAGAAAACCGGATGCCAGCAAGAGTATCAGAGGCCAGGGAGAATTTACTTATCCAGAAACTCACTCTCACTGTCTCAAGCACAACTCCTGGCAATCATTCTAAGCAAAACCGTGCAATCGATTCCTCCCTGCAAACTACTTTAGACTAATAAAGTTTCTGCAGAAAACCCACTCTGACAGTTAAAAATAAAATAATTAATTAAAAAGAAGTCTTCAGTCCTCTTCATGGCCACATGGAGCCTCAGCAGCACGACCCTCACAGAAAGCAAATAAAGCTGTCACATTAAATACTTCAGAGGAATTATGGATCCACTTCCCTCTTACAAGGACAGCAGGCCGTTACTGCTCCAGACAGATAATTACATGCTATAGTTAACCTACACGTAGGCTCTCATTTTGGTAACACCCAACACTTCAGCTGCTATCAGAACTGATTCAGGACTGCTTAGGAAAGTAGAACGTCTCTGAATTTGTTCTCCTAAATTCATTTGCCAGTTTCAAAGCAGAACTTAAGTAGGATACTACTGCTTAGAAACACTGTTTTCCAATGTACGAGCCCTGCGATGCTTCCAACAACAAAGGAGTGTGAAGCTCAGTTTCCACCATGACCCAGCAGCAGGATTCCTCCCATCAGCATCAGACTAAGATGAAGGCCAAAGTGCACCAGGGCACAGAGTGCTTCCGCCAGCCTCCTGGAGCAGCCTGGCTTTCTCTGGACACTTCAGATGCAAGCACTTATTGAAATGGAGACTAATTAGCCTACAAATGATGAAGAAAACATAGCTACCACAGATACACTGATTTTCCCCCTAGCACCACAGAGAGAATTCCTAATGGATGATGATGTCCAGAGGGCACATCCTAGGCACAAACATATTTGCCTACTTCCACTGGACTAGACTTTGCAACTTTGTCCCAAACTGACCACGTTTCAGGGCAGCTATTGGAAAATCTTGCAAAATCAGGCAGAGTTTTGTAAGGATATAAATTCTCAGAGTGAGCCATCTGCATGGGGAGGCACAATATGATGTGCAGATCCCTCTTGGAGCAGCTGTTTTTGAGAGCTGAAAGGGGCTATAAATAGAGTGCCACTTGATTGCCCGTTCACATGAAACCAGAACGCAGAGTAAATAAGAAACAACAATTCGTTCTTAGATATGTCCCTCCAACATACAGGCACCTAAGTACTCCCTGTATTTTACTTGGTAGCATAATGATACTATCCTAGCCAATGGTTCTCTGTACAGTTATCATTGGTAAACACAACGTGTCTTCCAGTGCATTATTAACTGCATTGTTAGGTTTTTGCTGCGAGACCTTTCTTCTGCTTTGCTGTCTGAAAAAAAGTGGCCAGCAGCAAAAAATACACACAGCCTACTTTATTTTGTATAACCATTTTGACAAACTTACCAAAAAAGAGAAGAAAAAAAAATAATAAAAGCAT
The DNA here is from genome assembly GCA_013399175.1 of Odontophorus gujanensis. Taxonomy (NCBI): domain Eukaryota; kingdom Metazoa; phylum Chordata; class Aves; order Galliformes; family Odontophoridae; genus Odontophorus; species Odontophorus gujanensis. The sequence goes on along the minus strand of VXAB01013191.1, from coordinate 160,508 downwards.
GGATGATGCATTTGTTTCATAGCACTCCTGCTAAGCCAAACCAAGACGGCTGCCTTGCCTTTGTTTTAACTCTCAGGCTGCCTCAGCACGCTGATAGGTACAAGTTTCACTCCCAGTTCAGATGTGCTTGGGGAGGACCAGCAAGAACCATCACCCACCTGACTTCAACACAGCCTCCATCCACACAGCAACAATTCTATGTACAGCTGCTGATGTATGGAAAGGAGAACACACGCCAGAACTGCACATGAAAAGCACAACATGCCTGCCATGAGTTAAACCCAGACATAAGCAGACCCCCTGACAAGCAGTACCACCAGTGGGTGTATTAAGGCAGTAAATACCGTTTTGAGTACAAATGTGCTGGTTCTACAAGACAAGCTCACCACATGCTAACAGCAGAATGTGTACATTCCTTATAAAGTGTAAGGAATGAACACTTGCGACCAACAGTGACAATCTAAGCACGAATCCAGCAGGGTGCCAGTCCCGGGGAACATGTCCTCAACGCTACGATGCTACGGGAGACGTGCAGGTTCAGCAAACAACCCTAACAATAAGATCTTACTCCAGACACTAGCATGATACCGTTTGTAATGGGAGTTACTTACACTGCACAGGAGCGGTGCTCTGCATAGATCATCATAAACTCAGGAATGGGAAAGGCATGGAGCTGTGTCACGAGAGGGGCAGCTGGGGGTTAGGGACAGGGTCTGCACCACAGAGCAGTGGGCACGGAGCAGGCTGCCCAGGGCAGCGGGCATGGCCACAAGTGACGGAGTTTAAGGAACATTTGGACACCGCTGTCAGACATGGGGTCTGGATTCGGGGTAGGGCGAGGAGTTGGATTCAGTGATCCTGGTGGGTCCAACCCGGGATGCTGCGCTCCAGCAGCACCCGGAAGACGCGGCGAGCAGCGCACGGCTGTTCTCGGGAGCGGGAATCGCTGCACCCCGGGGCACGGAGCCGGGGCTTCGCCGCCAACGACCCCACCAAAGCGACAGCTCCGCGACGGCTCGCGTTAACAGCGGCCACACAACCAGCCCCGTGCCCAGAGGAGATGGGGGGAGGGGGTTCCGAGGCACGCACGCACCCTCCGCCATTACCACAGAGCACCGTCGGCGCCGTTCCCTCACGTGGGCGGCGAACGCGGCCGCCCCACCGCCCTCCGCCAGCGGACACGGGCGGCCGTGAGGGGCAGCCCCGAGCAACAGTTTGCCCTCCCCACCCCCTCACGGCGGGAGGGGCAATTCTGCGGCCGGGCCCCGCCGCGCCCTTACCCAGGTAGTGCCGCCGCAGCAGGCCGGGCTCCTCTAGCCCCAGGCTCCGCTTCCTCACGTCCCACAGCAGGTGGGGGCAGCGGCCGCGGGACATGGCCCCGCGCGGGGCCGGGCGCTCCGCTGCTGCCGGCCGCGCTGCGAGATCACCATGGAAACCGGCGCCGGCCCGCGCCGCGACACCGACCGAGAGAGAGCGGCGGACACAGCGAGCGAGAAACAGCGGCGGCGGCGCCGGCGGAGGCTCCGCGCCCCGCCCCCATGGCGCCCCGCCTTCCCGAGCGGGTGTGGAGGGGGGAGAGGTGTGAGGGGCGGTGCTCCGGTACGCGCCGCCTCTCGCGAGAGTTGGGAGCCCCGCCTCGTCACTGGGGCGGTGAAGCCACAGGGTGGCCATCTTAAATCCGGGCGCGCGGTCGCGGGTGAGAGTTTAGCTCGCCGGCCGTCTTGATTGGGGGCAGGAAGCCGTCTCCGCGGCCATCTTTGAGCCGGGCACCGGACGGCGCTCGCGCCCTGCCCAAAGAAGGCCGGCCGCGTTCTGCTCAGAGCGCCGGCACCGTTCGCCGCGCGAGGCAGCCCCAGCCAATCGCGGCTCGCAGAGCCCTCGCCCCCGCCCCTCCCCCTGCCCAAGCCACCAATGAGAGCTCGGGATTCCAACGCTCCTCCCCCCGGCGCTAGTGCGGCGGGGGCGGGGCGTGGCGGAAGGACGGCGGGTCGCGGCGGGTCGGAGCCGTGGCGGTGTGACCGAACGGCGCTCTGACAGCCGCTCACCCGGGGCCTTCTCACTGCGCCGACATGACGGCCGCCGTCACGGGGCTGCGCGCCTCCTATCACCGTATGCTCGACCGCATCGAGCTGATGCTGCCGCCGCGGTTCCCGCCCTTCTACAAACACCCGGCCGGTAACGGCGGCGAGGGGAG
>VXAB01013191.1:114767-158098 GCA_013399175.1 Odontophorus gujanensis | reverse complement strand
GGGGTGGGGGGACACGGGGACGAGCCGCTGGGGCGGGTTCCTCTCGGCGAGGGGTCGGTGCTGCCTGGAGGGAGGTGGGGGTTGCCCTCAGCCGGCCCGGAGCGTGTCACCGGGGCGGCCGCATCGCTGATGTTTGCCATGCAAACAGGCCGCGCGGGGCGGCTGCGGAACGCGAGATAAAGCCGCGGCGTCCCATAGGACGCTGCCTGGTTCCCGTGCGCCGCATCCTTGACTCTTCACCCAGCTGGGATGTGTGCTGCCACAGTGGACTTTGGTGCTCGGGACGTCGCTCCGTCCCGTAGCGGTGCCCTCCTGGAATTCGTGCCGTGGCTTCTAACCGAGGAGAGAAAGCCGCCGCTGTCCAAACCTCCATACCTAATCCATTGGAGCGATGTAAACACGGTGCACGTACCGTGTATGTAGGTATACGTCACAGCTGTAAGCCACGCACCGGTGGCACTGGTGAAAAAAGCCACAAAACAAACAGGGATCAAAGCCTCTGCTGCTCAGAAGCCTGAGCAATAGATGTTGCTTTGACTGCACCGAAGTAGGTTAGAAATGAAAGGCTGACGTCGTATCTCCTGGAGATAACCAAGTTGCTAGTCTAATTTGGGAATTACATCAAGTGCTGCTATCGTGAAATTAGAAATCGCTTGCAGCAAGAGAAGAACAAACAATGCCTGCTTCTTTCCTGGCACAAAAAAAGCTTCCAGGAAAATGCCAGTTCTGAAGAGCTGTTTGGCTGACACCGCACAGCACAGCTGCTGGAGGACAGCGAAGGGCTTGGGGCATGGCATGTCAACTGCTGTAGTGCAGGGAGCACGGCTCTTCTCACCACACAGGCTTGGGCCGGGCTCATACTCCGCCTCCTTTGTCCTCCTGGGTTCCCTTGGCTTGACTAAACTCAGCTCCCCAGGGCAAACACTTCATACACTTTTTTTTTATATAAAGTAAACTTCTATTTACGCATGCAGTGTTATAATAGACTCTGGTAACATCCTGGTTCTGAGGTGCTGCTGTACAATTCGACCTTGAGAAATTCTGAGTGTCAGGATCTAGGAAGAGCCTACCCTGGCTGGGGAGTCCTTCTCACTGGAACATCTATAGGGTCAGCATTCCACTTGCAGGATTTAACAGCCCTCTCTTATAACCAGCTTGTCTTCACACCTTATCCTCAGCTGTTTCTTATGTTCATAGTCACTAGTTTTAAATTACCAAGTTATCTATTAATGCTAATAAAAACTAATGTCTTGACAATTTTACTGCTTGCTTAGGGAATGTCAATTGATAATTTATATCCTCTCCAACCCCCAATTCTCTACAACTCCAAATCTGAACTTGCGCTTCAGAAAAAAGTGAGTGATAGTAATTAAATCTAATTTTGTAAGATGGATTTCTAAAGAGCTGCATTTGCAGAAATGCTAAAGAGCTGCCTAAGAAATTTGCATCATGGGGAAAAAAAAAAAAGTTATAGGGAGAAACATTGTGTTCTTAAGGTGAAAAGCAATCTGCTAGAAGTTACTGGCTGCCATCTGAAACTTGATCACTGTCACAAGCAGTGTGGGTCTTAGAGCTTTATGCAAACCTGCCAAGCTAGTTTTTGTTGCATTCTGGGTTGCAGTCATGCCTTTTATTGGGCTTAGCTGGCTTTAAGGTGACTGAACAACTGATATTTGTAACAGTAAGTCTTATCCCTCATGCTGTAAGTTGCTTTACATGTGCTTGCTTGCTGGTGGCTAGTTGTTCCAAGTCTTGGCTTTGAACACAAGGGCGCCTAAAACAGGATGTATAAATGGTTACTGTAAGCCTGCATTGTTAGTTACATATTAGCACACATAAAAAGCAAGCAATCAATGTCCTAGTGTTTATTGTTTATATTTGAAAACTTTGACTCATAATATGTAACATATTATAGCGGAAAGTTGGCTTCATCTCACATGTTGTCTGCCTAGCAGTGCCTCAAACTTGATGTGTTTTGATAAAATCAGACCCAGTGCCCTGACTGTACCCCAGTGGATATTTTGGATCGTGGTCTCTCCTTGAAGTCTTGGAGCAGTATTCCTAGATTAACGATGTCTGGCACAGCTGACAGTCTGCACATTGCAGGTGTAGCATTACAGTACTTTGTTTTAACCAACCAACTGCTATTTCTGCACCACTGTAGGATAAACATAATCATGAGAGATGTTTTTCCAGACATCACTCCACTGATTTTTATCCTTTCTGTATCCTTGTAATCCTCATTTGACTATTGGCAGAATATTGAGGTGGGAGGTTAAAGACCTGCTCATTCAGAGGTCCATGAGGACATGGTGCTACTTGTTGGCAATTTGTACTCTCTCTTTAACCATCTGATGCTGCTGTGTAGGATGTCTTTTGTAGCCAGAAGAGATGGGTTGTGATTTGGAAAGGGTCTGGCTTATTACAGTGCCAATAACAGAATAGTTCATGGTTTTAGTTTGCAAGATTCAGTTTACAAAGATTTCAAACTCTCGTTCTGTTAGTTTGGTAATAGTGTAAGTTTTAATCTTCATACAGAATCTGTTTTCATTCTTCCCATCCCAATCCCAGTCTTTTCATAATAAATGCGTCTTGCAGTACTTGAAAGTAGAAATACAAATCCTTCTTCCTCATCTGTTGCAAAAATGGGTGGGCTGATTGTGCAACTGAAAGCTGATGCACAGAGTTAATGAAATATGAGTATTAGGTGGTAAAGCACTATGCATGCACAATTACACAATATCACCTTGCAATTCACTCTCCTGAAAAAAAATAAAAAATAAAAACCAAACACCCTGCACACAAAACCAAACAAAAATCACTACAAACAACAACAACAAAAATCACGAATAACTCAAAACTTACCATGAGCATTATACAGCCACATCTCACTGAGTAATTTAATTTTCCCCCCATTCTTTCCTCAGGTCCCAAGACAGTCTTTTTCTGGGCACCTATTATGAAATGGGTAAGTATAAGATGCCAACTCGTGTCTGCTCATCAGAGGGCAATCTGCAGCAGCCCATTGGGCAAGCCATAGTTCCCAGCAGATACACAAGCCTTCAGAAAGGTTTGATGCCAAAGCTCTGATTTTTAGTATATGTTAAGGGACAATATTGGCCTGAAAAACTGTGTAGTGCAACACTCCAAGGGTACAGGGGGGTAAAAGAAGCAGTGTTTTCTGGGAAAGCTGTATGCTTCACTTAATAAGTTTTCTTTTATTGAGCACTCACTGTTGCTTAAGGTAGGCATGAACTGTTGTAATTCAGAACTCTTAAAGCATGTATCGACACAATCTCCTCTTCCTACTGCCAAGCGGTTCATAAATCTGCTGTTGTGAACACCAACTTCTTAAATGCCACAGGGAACATGTGATGCTCTACACTGTAGGTTGTTTTCTTCGTCAGTCTGGATGGGGGCTGCACTATCTGTGGTTCACCTCTGCCTTTTTTAGTCTCTCACACAATGTGCTCCTGAGTCTCAGCGTACAGCAACTCTTCTGGGGAGCTTGCTGTCTGCTGCTCTATCACAAGAGCTAATACACGGATAGTTGGTTGGTTGGTTGTTTTGTGAAGGTGCAGGAAGGCCAATCTGTGCTCCCAGTGAAGTTCTTCACTGAGAAATTAAAATGGCTTTTCTACTACACAGTGAGGGCAAGTTGACTTGCAGTTACCCAAACGGACTGAAAATCTGTGACACCGTTGCAGCAAAACCGACCCCATAAATGAGGCAGCATGCAGGAGCCTCTGCCCTTGGAAACTGATCTCTTGAGTGGAGTCCAAAATAGCCCTTAATGGCAAGTCATTGAGTTAAAAGCTTTTAGGCTGTTTTTGTTCAATTACTTTGGTTCCGAACGCCTGTAGTAGAACAACAAATTGTGTTTCCAGTAGAGGGCAGTAACAAAACAAAATAAGTAAGAAGTGTATTTGCTAGGAACGTTCTCAAGGAAGTCAGTCAAGCTATTTGTCCCTGCAGTGGGGAGTTGTCTGCTTTTATTGAACTTATATTTACAACAACAAAAAAAAATCACTTCTACCTCCTTGGATGAAGCTGAGAGAAGACTTCACGTGTACATCTTTACTAACTGAGCTTTAGGAAGAAGGGGTTTTCTATTTAGACAAGATTCTACTTGCTGCATAAAAACCAATTTGTTTTTAAGAGCAGCTGTGCTTGAATTAACCTTGTGCTTAAACTAATGAAAAGTTGCCTGGGACTTTACTGCAAGCTAATCACAGCCTCCATAACTGTTATTTCCTCCACAAAGGACTAGAAGTATATGGGGTCTCCAAGAGTAATTACTTGGCTCACACATCCCATCTCCTGCATAATGCACACAGAATAAGCATTGAGCTATACAGCGTCTTCCCCTTCTGAACCACTTAATCGGTTAGGTCTTGGTACTAGATTAACTCAATGAATTTCTTTCTGCAGGGTTTGGTATGTGCTGGAATGGCTGATATGACCAGACCGGCAGAAAAGCTCAGCACAGCACAGTCTGCAGTGTTAATGGCCACAGGTAAGGACAGTGGTACTCTGTGCTTGTACACGTCTTCCCTACAACTGTATCCACTCCTTTTTGTATTCTGTCAGCACAAAGCCACTTGCATAGAAAAGGCTCAGTATGCTAACTGCCACTGTAAATGTTACCTGGTAATACACACTTGTTATTAAATCTATGAGAGTTCTGACATTATATAATAGTTTTATACAAGTGTTGTAATTTGGAATTGTCCAGAGCAAGTTGCTTTGAGTTAGGATGTGAATTTGGTCCCTTCAGTTACAAATGATACCCTTCATTCCAGGAAATAAACTCTTCTACTTCGTTCAGTTCAAGAAATTTTGAAACCAGTCCAGAATATAGTGGCTTTTTTAGAATGGATTCAAAGGGATTAAACAATGCTAGATGGAAAGAATTTCCATGTGCTACAAGAGCTTGGGAGCAGTGGTATACAGGCCACTGCACTGCTGTCTGCCGTGAGTTTTCACACTGCCAAAACCAATATTCTATACTCAAGTTCTTCTACCAGATTTTATCAAGGGTGATGCTTGTGGCAGGTAAAGCTGAGAACCACAGTTGCCGCCTTCTTCCTTCTGTGGACTTAACGTTGATATCTGGCTTAGTGCTTTGTATGATATGTTCTGTGATCTCCAAATGGGTGCAGCAAACTGGATATACTGCAGCAAAATGCCACTACCCTGCAGCCGTGCCAGGGTATTAAGGTTTAGACTGCTGTAGAGTACAGAGAATCTTTATTTGATACTAGGACTATGATTAATGTTATTGTCCAGTTATGTCATTTTGGAAAAATGAAGCACATACTTGTGTCTCTCTCACTGGCATTTGTTATGCTTCTAACCGAGAAACAGATGATTGTAAGAAAAACAGTTGTCCAACACTGTAAGACTGGTGTACTTATACAAGCCCGTGATTCCCTCCCTAAACTGAGGGGATGTCTGAATACTTTAAAGACAAAGATGTAATGTCTCCTAACTTTCCTTTTCATTCAACAGGCCTTATTTGGTCAAGGTACTCTCTAGTTATTATTCCTAAAAACTGGAGCCTGTTTGCAGTGAACTTCTTTGTTGGCTGTGCTGGCGGCTCGCAACTATTCCGAATATGGAGGTATATATTAAGAAGGGCTATCTGCATGTTGTAATTAAGCACTCACACCACCTAATCTTAATCATGATATTACACCAGCTTTCATTGTCTGTACAACAGGCGAGAGGAAATGAACAATTAATTAAACATTATGTTTTGCTACATTTTTAGTTTTCCAGATGAATGGCAGGGAAGCTTCTAAATATTTTCTTTACAGCTAGAGCACTTTTTAAGGAATGATCTGTGTAAGCTGTAGTTTCTGAGTTTAAGACATTCTTTAAAAGCTGTAGGTCTGCGTGACAAAAACTTACACCATTTCATAAGCTTTGTGCCTCTGTCAGCTTTCATTGATCCTTAAGTATGGCAGTGTGATTTTTTTGTTTGTTTATTTGTTTTAAATTCAGTTATTTCTTGAGGGGATCATTTGAAGTTTTCTCCCTTCTTAAGTACTGGACAAAATAATGCAAACTTAGCAATTAATCAGGAGCTTTTTACATAAATTAAACTATCCTATTCTGAGTTTCTACCCTCAAGTTCTTTGCAATTTTAAATTTCTTTCACAGAATAGTTTGTTACAAAGACACTGGTATGTAACTGGAGCTCTACCCTTAGTCTCTGCTTTTCTTTCCAATAGGTACAATCAGGAGCTGAAAGCAAAACAACAAGAGTAGCTACTGCAGAAAGATGCCTAACTCCACAGGTGAAATCCAGCAATGCACAAACCCTTTCCCACGGGACCTAGCTTCACTAATTTTAATATTTTTGTCCTCTTAGAAACTGAAAGAGGAAGTCTGAAAGTCTAGAGAACACGTGTTTTCTAAGTGCAAATAACAACATATCTCCGAACATTTAAATAAAATGCAACCTTTTAAATGTACGTAAAATTGTTGTTGTATGTCACTGAGAACCCACACTGTCTCTTTAAAAGAAACTGATTGTGGACTGTGCCTTGAATTACCTGTTGGGGCTCACCTTACCTGACTGCTGAACAGAGCCTGGCGTGACATGGTATTGGGACTGCTAGCCAGAGTCCCATACAGAAGTATACTTCCATGTCATGGTGACACCTGTGTGGGGCTTTCACCATGCTTTAAAATAGTTCCTTCTTTTTTAGGTTCTGCCATCTCCTACAACTCAAGCTGAAGATGGGCACATATAAGTACCTGGTTCTTTGGAATGAGAAAAAAAAAAAGCCAAAACATCTGTTATTCACTTTCCACACCCTCCTTAAGTATGTACAGATTTTCTGTGAAGCTGTGCACTCACGGAACTTGTCTATGTCAGTTCTCCAAAGCTTTGGAGAAAGTGGTCTGCTCCCATCTGTGGCATGTTTATGAATGAGACCTTCCTTGAAAGTCAACCTCTCTCTCTACTTAATTTCCTGTAAAGAGAAAAACATAGCACCGTGAAACAGCTTCACAGCAAATGCTGTTACACTGCAGAAGTCCATTTGTATCAGGCAGTTGTGTTCAGAACTATCATCAGCTTCCTCTGGCACACTGTCAGAGACCTTCCTCCAAAGCTAGGAGTCGGTAGCCAGGGGAATAAAAAAAGAACTGAGAGCAGCTTCTTCTGTATTCAGCTCTCAGTAACATGAATGCCTTGAATGCTGAAGTTGACAATGGCCTCTTATTCTCTGGTCTGCCCAATCCAATTTGAGGTACCACTCCCACATGGCAAGAGTGGAGATGGGAGGAAACTGTTCTATATTTAACAAACAGCTCCAGCACCTTGCAGTGGTACTGAAGTCCTCGCCTTTCTTGCCTTATGTGTAAAGTGTCTAGCACAGAGTATTACTGCAGGACAGCATTTTTCCTCATTCCAAGACATGTGCCTGATGCTGCACCAGATACCCTTCTCCAGAGGCTGTCCTGCCTCAGAAAGCTGTTTCTGTCCTAGCTGTATTCTGCTGGAGATGTGTGCTGTAACCTCAAGCATTTCCACACTTGCATATCTTAGTTCCTCTAGCTGAAGTGGTCAGGGTATCACCTCAAACAGTGAACTCTCCAGCTGTGTGTGTTTGCTGAGCTGACAGAGAGTGAAATAACTAAAAAATACTACCAGAAAGAGAGGTGGTATATTTCAGTCCCCCCTCCCTTCCCAGTTCATGACAAGATGAGACTCATCCAACAGACCAGTAATAAGGGGGGGGAAATAAGTGTATTAAAATATTCACAAGATTACAACAGAAAACATAAAAGTCCATTCAAGAAAAAATATCCAGGATAACTTTCCAGATGAGTCTGTAAAAGCAAAAGCACGAACCGTTGATACACAGGCTTTTATGTAGTCAGGCCACGCAATGCATATCTACCTCCCTCACACAGATTATACACCTGTCTTACAGGTGTTAGTTCTTCCACATACCTCCAAGATGGAGGTTTATGAAAAATATCCAGTCTGTATTCCTAATTATATTCACCACATAAAAAGAGCTGCCACTGTAGGGAGACAGAAAATACTGCACAGCACACTGATCTCAAGAGGCATCAAACTTGCATTTCAGAGTGCAAAAACACCTTTAAATGAAAGGGTTTAGTAGCTTCAGGGCGGTGAAGAGCAGAGAAAGAGAAGCCTCGAAAGAGTAAAAGAATTGAGTATCACTATATGATTTTGTAATTTGTTACCTAAATATTAGCACCGCAGGGCTATAGCCACAGCCCAGAAGTCTTACCCACCTTCTCAGCTTCGACAGTTTTAAAGAGAAAATAATTCTATCACCCGTAGGAATAGTTTGTATTTGAAGTCCTTGCTAGATAACATTATTAATGTAAAATTCCAAGACAAAATTTCAAAACAGACTTGAAAGTATTTTGGTCATAAATCAAATGGCCTGCATCTTACCTCAACAAATCCACTCTACAGCAATGCAGCTTATAAACTGCATATATACATTTACTGCAGTTACCAGAAAGATGGTTACCTAAGCAGTTCTCACAGGTTTAAAAAAGTTGAAAACTCATTTTCAGCTCCTTTTTTCACAAATTGAAACAGCACTAAAGCTTCAAGGAAAAACAAAACCCTGCAGGTCGCCGGTTACCATCATGTAGTTAAAAATAGGGACATATTTGCCAATCTGTAGTGGCTTTTTAATGAGCACACTCAAAGAGTTCATTAAAATTTAATTTAATTAAGTGCCTTCTAATGAACATGCTGATGATCTCCCTCACAGAACAACTGCTGAAGACAAAAAAAGGCGTTGGAGATTTGATGTACTGAGTACAGCTACTGATTTATTTATGTCAATATAATTATACCTAATACCCTTAAAAATCTATTTCTGCCAATCAGTAATAAGGAAGAACATATCCACTGTTAGTAGAGACAAAACTCTTCATTTCGCAGTTCTGTTGAGAAGTGGGGATGACAAGATGACTGATGCCATTCGTATTCTTGTCTCTGGGGGGTGCAAGCAGGCTCAGCAGCCAGAGCTCAAGCTGGCACCCCCAAACTCTGCTCCTACAATGCGGATAAGGTCACTTGTACATATAAAAGCCTGTTTTTTTCCCCTCACAGCAAAGAATTCATTGTAAATCTTTTACATCACACAGACCTTCCCCAGCTCCATCACCCATGAGTGCTTGCTCACCTAAAAGTCATTCGTTAATGCCTCAAGACTCTAATTGGCTCTTCAGCTGGGCTGCAGCAAGCAGCAAGTCTTCAAAACAGGCAGACCTAAAAATGAGCTAGCAGCAGTACTGGAACTGCCCAAGGACAATACATTTCATTTTCCTATAAGTACATGCTGTTGCTTTCCACCTGCAAAACAGCATCAGAGAACTAAAAGAATAGCAGTAGAGGATACCTGACTGAATTTCCGGTCACTATAACATCACAATCTGATGACTTTGTCTGTCTTCAATCTCTGCTTGCTACCCATCAAGGAAATTAGAAGTCATCTGTCACCTGAAATTTTACTAAATAAACCAATTAAGCATGAGTCTCTTTCATCAGCACAGGCTATCATATCCAAATCAACAAGATAATAAAACCTGAGTGACAGAAAGATCACAACAGTTTTGTCCCATGCTGCCTCAAGTTCATAGGATCACAGAATGGCTTGGGTTAGAAGGGAGCTTAAAAATCACAGAGCCCCAAACCCCAGCTGTGGTCAGGGCTGCCCCCTACCACCTCAGGCTGCCGAGGCCCCATCCAACCCGGCCTTAAGTGCCTCCAGGGATGGGGCATCCACAACTCTGAGCAGCTGTGCCAGTGCCTCACTGCCCTCTGAGTGAAGAATTTCCTCTCAACATCTAATCTAAATTCCTCCTTGTTCTGGAGACTTTCCAGAACTTACAGTATTTAAAGGGAGCTTCCAGTACTTAAAAGGAGCTTATACACAGGAGATAGACCAACTTTCCACATGGTCTGACGGTGATAGGACAAGGAGGAATAGTTTTAAACTAAAAGAGGGGAGATTTAGATTAAATACTAAGAGGAAAATCTTCACTCAGAGGGTGGTAAAGCAGTGGAACAGGCAGCCCAAAGAAGTTGTCCATCATACTTGAGACTGATTTCTACTATTCTTGTGGGAAAGGGAATTTCTTTCTTTCTAAAATAAAGTTCCACATTAAAAAGGAAAGAAAACAAAACAAAACAAACAAAAAAAGCTACTTAAAAAAAAAACAACTCACACCTTAATCTGACTTCACACACAAGGCTGCCTGAATCTAGGCACGCTTGCAATGAGACTTCTCTGTATAGGCTATGTGAACATATCTGTACCTAAAGAAAAGCAATGAAATTGCGTTTGCTATAGTTAGCACCAGAAGTAGCACGACTGTGCTCAGATTGTTCAAAATATCCCAAAACTAACAGCCAAACGAAAAATAAGAAACACCACAGAAACAATTAGCGACTTCAGAGCAAAGGACAGACAGCCCTATTTTCTTGTAGCACCAAGTTTTTCATAGTCAGATTCATCACATTTCTCCCTTTTACTCAAAAATGTCTAGGGAGAAAGGTGGTAATGCACAGCAATGAGCATAGGCAGATCAAAACAAAGGTTTTCCATCAACTAAGCTTCCATTTCTTGCAGTGTAAAGTGTAAAACAAATATTTGGAAGAAACAGCCCAGTTGATAGGGAAAGCAGCAGCAGGATTCACCCTGATTTTAGCAATACTTCTAACAAAAGCAAGTGTTAGGCAACCAGTCAAGCATGATTCTAATGAAAGAATACAAAGTTTGTCCTCCCAAATTTGTTGAGAAAAAAAAATGAAGAGGAAGCCAGACTCTTCTCAGTAGTACTCACAGACAGAACAAGAGGCAAACAGACAGAAGTTAAACATCAGGAAATTCTACCTGCACACATGGAAACCCTTTTTTACTCTAAGGGCCCAAACAGTGGGATAGGTTGCCCAAAGACACAGAAGAGTTTCCATCTGTGAAGATACTAAAAATCCAACTGGACACAGTCCCAGACAACCTACTCTAGCTAAACACAACCTGGGTTTGAGCAGATAATTTCCAGAGATCCTTTCTAACCTCAACCATTCTGTAAATTATTCTGTGAAATAGACCAAACTAGGAAATGGGTAAGAATCTGAGAGTTTACTGTAGATCAAAATAAAAATTAATTGCTTTTAGAGGAAAGTTAACACCATATTCGGATGTACAGAACAGAAATCCTACTTCCTATATGCTACTCTGAAAAGACCTCAGCTGGAGTGCCACTTCTAGATCAGAACACCAGATTTCTGGTTACAGATGGGATAGCTAAAGAAAGATCCTCTTCAGCAGAAAAGAATCAGGGATCCCTAACAATTTATGAGTATAATCAACAAACAAGAAGCTGGGAAATTATATTACTTAAGTAGTAGACTTGTAAAGAAGAAGGAAATAAACTGCCCTCCACATCACTCTGCGCACTTAAAGATTATTTAAAAAAAAAAAAAAGAAAAAGAAAAACACACCAAATTAAAAAAAAAAAAAAAAAAAGTAAAGCTCCAGATTTCTCCCAGAAGTCACTCCATCTCTATTAAAGGTTTTTGAGAACAGATAAAACACCTTTTCAGAAATGGCAGAGGTGTAGTGGAGTAGTGAAGGGGGAGGTGAGGGAATACTTGAACTTCCAGATCCCTTGGAGCCCTTTTTTGTGCTTATATGAAGTGACACTTTTGAGAAAGACACAATTCATTGCCTCAGAATCTTTCAGTGAACTTTTCAGCCACCTAGAGCTACAGTTTCTTATCCCTTTAACTCATTAGCTCTTCAGTTTCCACAGGTAAACTACAATTTTACAGAATTCATTAGATCAGCACTATCCCTGTACCTTAAAGGACTAAGTTTGAATAAGGCTCAATATAGAAGTAAACAATTCTGCGAATGGTGTTAGACATGTTTGGTAGGTCTAAACATTTCCTTCACTTACAGAGGTAAGACATCTATTTCTGATAGCTAGGAGTCATAATTCTGCTTACAAGGCCAAATGAGAATGTCCACCTCATAGGAGAAGGCGACTTCTGTACTGATAATCTGACCAAGAAAATACGAATACCCTGTGAAAGTTACCTTCTTTATACTCACCTCAACAACAGTGAAAGAAATTAGGCCCTATAAACAACAAAAAAAAATCTCCAGCTCAATCTAGAATCTTCAGGCGTCTTCCAGTTTCTCCATTAATACAATAAAAATATTCTTAAATTGTGATGTGAGTTTGCACTTTCTCTCTCATCGTACAAGATACAAAAAAGAATATTGGCAATTTATAAGCAGAATTCTTAGCGCATTTCAACATGCAACATTGGTCTCACTTCTCTACGATTAAATAGACTATTTACACACAATACATATATATCTTTCCCTCTGTATGCACATGCATTGGTCCTAGCCTAGGCATCAAAGGCCACATGTGAGTTCTCTGGGTCAAATTTTGTTTAAGCAAATCAGTCTGAATGTGTGTTTTGCTATAGACAAGTTAGGATTGCATCTCAGTTCTTCCGAATATCAGCATAGACCACAGACTCTGACTTGTTGATCTTGTCGCTGTGCTGCCCTCCGGAGTGATCTAGCTGCGCGTAAATGACTGGGCCCTGGAAAGAGAAATAAAAAAACATAATCAGTATTGTTCAGAATAGGTCATATTGCCCCTCCCTTCTGCAGGGGTACAGCAAGACTACACAGCTTTAATGACACTGTTAGCAACAGTTTGAAGCAGGTGGAATGAGCCCTCACCTATAAATGACCTCTAGTCTGCCACCTTACTCATGACAGGAGCGTGCCAAACATTTCCTCCCTTTAATACTGTTACGACTGCTTGCTTTCGCACAAAAAGCTAAATCTAGAATCATTTGTTCTGAAAAGCAGCAATTTTCAGATGTTGTAGAGAGAAGAAATATACTTGGCTCAGTCAGATGCATGCCAGATTTAATATTCTATAGGAGAAACTATGCTAGAGATCTATCAGTAGATAATCGAGTGTACTTAATGTAGTGCCATGTCCTCTCAGCACAGCTGTACCACTCAGATAACAAAGGAGAGAATAAACCTGCAGCCACCTCAGGACACCACAGTTACTGGCCAAGCAAATGGGATCAAGGTTTGCACAGCAGCAAGCCAGAAAATACTAAAATGGCTTGGTAATGCAGAATTCTTACCTCACTTTCAAAGCAAACCAGCTCAGAGTTTTGAAAAAAATAGAATTAAATCCTTGGTCAGTTAGGCCATCAAGATTCCCCTTTGCTACAAACCAACTCAAGGCACGGTGCAGACCCACAGACAAGAGAACTACCTAAGATCGTCATTCATATTGGAAAGCATCCAAAGGAGGGCTCTGAATATGGGGCAGGGTCTGGAGGGCAAGGCTCAGCCCAGAGCAGAGGAGCTGAGGGGAGGCCTGATGATGGCTGCAGCTCTCACAGGGAGCAGAGGGCAGCGCTGAGCTCTGCTCTGTGTGACAGCGACAGGGCCCGAGGGAACGGCATGGAGCTGTGGCAGGGGAGGGGCAGCTGGGGGTTAGGGACAGGGTCTGCACCACAGGGCGGTGGGCACGGAGCAGGATGCCCAGGGCAGTGTGCACAGTCCCACGTGCCGGAGTTGAAGAAACATCAGGATAGCACTCTGACACAGGGTTTGAATTTTGGGTGGTGCTGGAGTTGATGATCCCTGTGGGTCCCTTCCAGCTCGGGATATTCAGTGATCTGACAGTTTCACACATCAGGTATATTCGGTACCTTCTTGTGATAGTTTGTTCAGTATGACCCAGCACTGACAGTTATTGCCAGGCTCTCCCTAGAAAAGACTACAACACAGCCACACACCTTTGTTCTATCTGCTTAAGTGGAGGACATTAAAGTAAGACCTTTTTCAGCAGAGCATGCAAACACACCAGCCCTTTCCTAAAAGCACCACATCCTCCAAAACACAGCCACAGGAAAGCAAGCTGTAGCTACTCCAGATGAGCCAAGGACGGGCCTGTGGCCTGGAATGCCACAGACGGGAGCCTTACGGAAAGCTCTGACCTGCAGGTGCCATTCTGCATGCCACAACTGAAATAAACACAGTGCAGAAGGCTGTGACCACCTACCAAACGATCTAAGTGGAGAGATCACACATAAACATTATGCACACAGGAGAAAAAGGGATTGTTCTGTTGGGTAGAGGGAAGAGGAGAAAAATTACAAGGATGGATCTTCCTTGAGGGTTTTCTAGCTATTTTTGCCTCAAAATTCTTTCATTCATTTAAGTCCATTTCTGTTTCCCTTAGTTTTGAGAGAGAAGCCTTCACAGATATTTCTCCCACTTGCCACTCTCCAATTCCATTTATCTTCCAAAGCAATTAGAGGCCAAAGATGAGAAAATATTTTCTATTCAGAAAAGCAGATCCTTGAAGGACCACAGGTACACTTTTGCACCGCTGTTTCCCTTCCAGTGGAATGATAAAGTATGCACCTGCTAAATGCCTTGTTCTCCTTCAGAAGCAATACAAAGTCAAACTGTCCTCCTTCTAGGTAAAGCACTTCCCAAGTTACAAAGAAAAATACTGGGGGGTGGGGAAGAGGAAGAAAATTTGTATGCAAATATAAAATGCTGAATATAAATAAAAGATTAAAGAAATGATATTAAAAAAAAAAAGAAACATGTCTTTGGAAAGATGAAATTTAGAGTTTGGTTAGAAAAATATTTTTGGGTTTTTTTTCAGCACTATTGGCTCTCACATTGTTCTGGTCTCCGAGATTGTATTTGGATTACGTTATTAACTCCAATTAAAGCTTGGTGTCCATAAAAATGTTAAGGCAATTCCGAATTCCTGAAACAGTTCAGGAATTCTCACCTGCCTGAAGCCAAAGTTTAAGGAAATGGTAAATTCTGCTCTATGGCACCTTGTGTAAGTTCAAAAAAATCTACATCTGCATAAAGTACTCAGAACAACATCTCGAGTTTGCTCCAAACATCCTGATGTGTCAGTTTCCTACCACAGGAGTTCACTTGGGACCAGTCATCTTATCACCATTATTATTCTATGCCAGGTGAAATATAATTACCCTGCTGCAACCAGAATGTCAGATGATGATGAAGAGGCTGACTGGTGTGGTCACCTGATCCAAATCAAACTATTGTCTAGATATATTCACCATCACCTAAATAAATGGAATATTAACTAAAACAGAGAAGAGAAGGAGCAAGAATTTATTACAGTGCTCCAACTACTTGATTTGCTGCCAGCTGATTTTCTACTCTAATGAGATGTGCTCCACATGTCTCTCCCATGTCTACTCACTACCTGAGCTGATACCACCTCACTGCAGTTGAAAAGCAACCAGTTTCACTAGCATACTTCAGAAGCTATTGCAACATGCTTCTGGAGCTCCATCAGGGAGAATCTAACAAGATGTTTTCATCTTTCATTTCACCAGAGAACACCTCCCTAACATAAAGGGAGAGAAGAACAAAAAAGATCAGTTACAAAAAATGGACAAGCTTCGCTAGGAAAACGTGAGGGCTGATAACCACTAGCAAATTTTCAAAGGACACTAATAATGCAGAAAAATCTATGGGAACCACCTTGGAGTTAGCATATTTTTGTACAACATACACCTGCTTTTCAGTTTGCCTGCTGCAACTCAGATTACTAGCTAAACAAGGATATCTGCCCAAAAAACGCATTTAGTTCATGTCCTCATCAGAAATTCTTTCCTACCTCATCCAAATAGTGGTCATGTTAGAGTATGAGTCACTGTAGAAGACGACATGGAAAAGAAACACTATACACAAATTTGACAGGACAGAACATATCTACTGAGACAGAAGAAATGGTGAAAACAAGTGGAATTGAGTCAATCCAATGAACATTGACAGAACGAGACAAGTTTTATCTAGATTTTAAAGGCAGACTCTTATTAACAGATCCACTCCTGTCAAAATCTGAACCATTTTTAAACTTTATTACTTGACTGTATCTCCTTCAGGTTCAGAGATTAACTGTTCTCTAAAGTCACTGTGTAGCTTTGTGGGTCTACATAACAAAACTCTGTGCTCTGGAAGTACCGCACCTGTCAAGAATAAGACACTCTTCACAAACAGACTTTAAGGCCAACAGATTGGAGATATTCACCTTATCCAGTTCATTTAGCACTGTATTTTTTCCCCTGTAGTATGAGCACACACCTCCGTTACTTCGTCAAGAAATTAGGTGTAAACACTGATTTTAAAACTTCTCAAAGTCCACACACTACTCTGTAGACACCTGCTGCAAGATAACATTATGAAAAAGACTCTTCTGGACTTAAAACCACTCAGGACCCGTATCTCATGGGAAAACTGCTAAGCATACACAAGAGGTAAGAAACAGCTTGCAAATAAGAAAATCTTGTAAAGAGATAATCACACATTGCATTGAATCCCTGTTTGATGAGTGCCCTCTCCCTTCTGACTGCTTTTTCATGGGATATTTAGTCTGAGTAAAAGCCACCTTCTTCCTTCAAAATCAGCGGGAACACAGAAAAATCAGTGTTCACCAACACCAGCAAGAACAAGATAAGGTTTCATAATTTCAAGCCCACAAAAGCCAGGTGGTTCAGCAGAAAAGAAATCTCATCAGCAAGAGCCAACTTAAGACTCATCACCACTGGCGAGCATGTGGTTCATGTTCATATAAAGGAAGTACATGCCACTTGGAGAATAAACCTTTGTAGCAACGAGAGATTAAGTAAAACTCCTACCCTGCACAATCCTAGATCAGATTAGGCAGTTCTGAAGGGTATTACATATCTAGCAGACAATGTTATCTCTACACAAAAAAGCTACCTGCTACAAACTCCTCATCTTCAGGATCTCATAGTTGACTTTGCTACCAACTGTGTATGCTAACACAGAAGATAAGAACCACCTTTTCATACATTAGTACACAAAGAGCAAAAACTCTACCTCAAATAACATAAAAATGCTACTCTTTCAAATGCACATGCTTGAGAGAAGAGTTCACTAGTCTCAGCTCACCACCTACCTCTCACTCAAATCAGCTACCCCCACACCTTAACAGACAGCACCTAACCATATGTCCCACCCTGCCTTCAGCTTTTCTATACCATCTCCCCCACACTCCAGGAGGATCCTGCTTCGGAAAGCAGCAGGAAGCAGTTTACCTGGTGTGATCTGGCGGGTACGCTGTTTACCAGACCCTCTGTGTCGGAGGGCGACTTCGGCGGAGCCTGCTTAACTGGTGACATCAAGCTCTCAGATGTACCGCAGCTGACGAGGTGGCAGAGCACGACAATGTTCAAGAGGCACAAACAAGCAAAAGAAAGAACAAAAACAAAAAACGAGTGATGGCAAGATGAAAATGGCAGACTACGCCAAAGTAAAAGTGAACATAATGGATTCTGTAATAAACACATACAATTATCCATCTTTCCCTAGTCGTTTCTGTGTCCCTTCTCCTAGTCTCACTGGTGAGCAACATGAAGAGACAACTGCTAACACTGGACAACAGCTTCTCCAAAACTCTTGTTTCCTAGATATTCTCATTCAAGCCAGCCAGTCTAAAACATCACAGCCCACATGCCTATATTCACATAGGTTTCAACTAACGACAATTATCTTCTAACTATTAGATAAATAGCCCCAGTTACTGAAGCAAGCATGATATCATTGCCACAGTTAAAGTGAACACTTTCAAGAGCCACCAGCTCTCCATAATACCCAAGGTACTTCCTAGCAAATTCCTCATTAGTTCCCTTGTTTTCTTTTGGGCAGTGGTTCCAAAATAATTTTGCCCACTCACAACAGACAGTAGTCCCCAGAGTGATTAAGAGTTACAAGTGACATTTAGGTTATGTGCCCAGATACGGCTACTTGAACATCTAAATTGGCAAGTCTTGTTTGAAAACACAAAGAACTGTCTTTTGGTGAGAACTAACACCTCTAAAATAAGGTTGCTAGTTTTCATTTAGTGCTTGCTTCTTCTCACTCACTTAGAGCAGGACTGAGAAGAAAACAAGCGAATGACAAACAGAGAAATTAATACCACAGAAGTAAGTATGTAAGTCTTCAAAGTTAACCTCGGTAGCTTCTGGGTAGTGTCATACTGTGTTTCTAATGCTAGGTCTACCTTCTGTTACCTACGCACCCAAGAAAGAAAACTGTCTGCCTCCCTGATTGCAAACATATGAGCTCCCTTTGCTACCATAACCTTCTTGGCAACCTTTCCTCACAATCTTTGTAGGAAGATGGTGTACAAAGCAAGTATAGAAACAAACAAATGAGGACTGTGACATTAAGCAGACCACCTCTTCACTGAGCAATCACACTTTATCCTTTGGTAAGTCTAACTATTGAAGATTTAAGTCTGCAGACATCCAGCAAGAAAAAAGGGAAAGGGAGAGAGAAAGAGAGGGAGAGAAAGACAGAGAGGGAGAGAAAGAAGAAAAGAAAGAAAGGACGGAGGGAGGGAGGGAGGGAGGAGTAAGAAGAGGAAGAGGAAAAAAGAAAAAGAAAGGGAAAGGAAAAAAGGAAAAGGAGAGAAGGAGGGAGGGAAGGAGGGAGAAAAGAAAAAGAAAAAGCTGCAGACTCATAAGAAAGTGGTTTCTACTCTATCTGAGAAACAGAGCAGCTCTTTCATGACCAATATGACATAACCATTAATTGTTTGCTTTATTCACAAAATTCCTAAGATTTATACTATCTAGAAGTTATAATTTCTTCTTAAGAAGGTCATGTACGTAGGTCACTGCAACTATAAGTTTTCAAGAGGCAGAGCTCAGAGCCACAAGAACACTTAACAGGAAATTTGTTTTTATCCTGGCATGGAATGGATGTTCTTTCACTTTAGTCAATGTACTGCCAAGTTCACTTCAGGAAGAGATGGAGGGACAGCATCTGAGATAAGAAGCAATCCCACCCCAGCTAGACATGAGACAATGAAACCCAAGCATCCAGTGAAATGCGCCATCCCTTTGCCAACAGATTCCAGCACAAATTACAGTGAAGTTATGTGAGCACTGAGCTAGCTGGTTAGTCAGCAAAAGAAGAGGAAATGTGTACACATACACACAGGTATTAACAGCAACCACCAACTTGATTAGTTACCATGGTGTCTAGTGGGACTGGATGAGAAGACCCAGCCCTGTTACATTCCCAATCTGGCGTCTATATCAGGATCTCTGTAAGGAGAGGAAGATAAGCAGGATCCGATCCCAGCACACCAAGGCAGAAAGGAAAAATAAAAACAAAAAAAAAAAAAAACAAAAAGAACACCAAAGTCAGATCATGAACAGAAACTGTGGCCATGCAGTGCCCCAGCCCACCTCAGTTCAAGGCAGAGTTGTTATCTAAGAGTAAGTGCATCTCACCATACCACCACTCATTAGGTTAGTGTCATGGAGAAGAAAGTCTGTAAGTTTGAAGGGAGTCACAGCGCATTTGATTTCTCTTAGTATGTCATGCAGAGCTGGCATGGTCACCAAAAGCAGAATTCAAACTTCAGAGATTACTTTCCTGGGACAGTAGTTAAATCTACTACAAGCACACGAGCTACTTCTCCAGCACATACCCTTCAGCAGGAGGACACTGAACAGCAGGTCACTCAGAAGCAAAGCATGTTGACCATCTCATGTGCACTTTTGGTGCATGACACTTCTTCTCAGTTTTTAGAGGAAGGACACATGCAGAAAGTGGAAAGCAGACTTTCCGCACAATTTCGAGCACATACCACTCACTGCTTTCACTGCACTCGGCTTTACCATCAGGAAAAGCCAACTCACTTTCTCTAAGCTCTCCAAACGAGAAAAGGACAAGGTAAAGCTCAATTTAGAAATCCCCACAAGTTTTATTTTTTGAGTTGTTTTCTTCCATCCTACAGGCAACCAAAAGAACCCGCAGGAAGCAGGAATTCTTTGTTGGGGAAAGAACAGAAAAAAGTTATTAACTGTGATTTTATTTCTAAGATTAAAGACATAATTTTCATCCTTTCTTAAAGAAATAATCAGCTAGTTATAGAGGAGAAAGGAGAAAGTGTTTCCCCCACCACCACCATGCTCCATCACCACAGGACTCAAATCTGCTTTTATTAGGTCTTGTTGCCTTCTCTTATCCTCACTTGAAAAGATCTGTGCTTCATTTTAGAAATATTCTAACACACACACACACAAAAAACTTTTTCAGGAATGGTAACAGTTATCTAGAAACAAACAGTGAATGAGAATGGGTGTGAAGTGGCTACCCCTTCTTTACTTATTAGAGTGGTGATGAATGGGATTTTGGCAAGTGTACTCCAGGCTCAGGAGCAAAACACTGGAAACTGAAAAATTCAGTCTTAATCTCAACAGATTGTTTCTTAAAATTGTATGTGTGGCACTTTTCCTTTGGGAAGGGGTAGGGTAGTGGGACGAGGGGCTAGGGAAGGGAACGGGTACAAAACAGAGCTAGGGGATCTTTGATTAAGTGTTCACAGGGCATATATGTTCGTGTCAGAGGATCAGTGGTAACATTTAGTGATTTTCAGGTGTAACTCATGGTCAGTAGGTCTTTTCAAGCACAACAGAAAGATAATCATTATAGGCAGATGGCCAGCCTAACACACGGCCATGCCCTATCTCTAGCCATGGTTGCCAAGACCCGGCTGACCCAACTCCTACCCCCCTCTAAGCCCTCCCTCAGATCCTACTGCTATTCCTCACATCATCCACAGGTGAGGAGAGAGATCTCTTACCCAGAGTAACGTTTTTTAGAGTTGTTCTTTCTCATAACAAGACACACGACAATAGAGATGAGCAGTGTGAGACCTGTAACCGTACCGATGACTATCCCTGCCACCATGGCAATGGGGAACGCAGGCAGGCTGTCTGGGGAGAGAAGGGAGAAAACATTCAACTCTTCTGCATTCCCTGAATAACAGAAGTGCAAATGATACATGTTCTTGACCTTGGATTCTTTTAGAGCAGAAGCACTAATGTCATACCCAGGAATTAAAACATGCGGCCTAAATGGTAGCAATAGCAGGCAGCTAGCAGAATAACGTATGAACAGATCAGACACCAAGAGCATTCTTTAAGTTACCACCCTTCAGAAGAGGCTTTATACTGAGAACTATTTGCATGTGAAGGAATGTAAGTGACAATGACAATAATCCTATCTTATTTTGTACTTGAGAAAAAAAGTTATGTTCATCTGGTAACTCCCAGTGAGATCAACAGGAAAGGACAGGCACACTTGAAAGCACTTCACACATTGCTAGTCAACTAAGAGCGCTGAATGCTGGGTGTTCTCTGGGTAGCATGCAGCAGACAGCCCAATTACTACCCACGATCACTCTAAGAGCATTTATACATGCTTCTGGTGTCTCAAATACAACTCTATACATTTTTATAGAGTCATTCTTCTCCTTCTTAAGTCAGGTTCATTGAAAGTTATTAGCAATATGCTTACAGGAACAC
Organism: Odontophorus gujanensis; assembly: GCA_013399175.1. Lineage (NCBI taxonomy): Eukaryota > Metazoa > Chordata > Aves > Galliformes > Odontophoridae > Odontophorus > Odontophorus gujanensis. Next base: position 136,626 of record VXAB01013191.1, on the reverse strand, counting down.
AGTGTTGCTTTACTCACGTTTTCCCCAGAACAATTTGGGGGAAGGGGAGGCCAAGAAAGAGCAGCCAGAAATAAAAGCCAATCAGAGAATGAGTATAAAAGACTTGCAAGAGAAAGAATACATAAAGCACCATTATATCTTTTTTCAGTTGCAAACAACATTCTCTCTCTCATCTTGCTTAATGCAACCAACATCTTCAATTGGAAGCTTTCTTACAAGAATCCATGCTATGCTAGCTACCTGCACCAAATACTGGGAAAGTGGCATAAGATGCAACAGTTACGACACATTATATAGAAAGTCCTTCTCAGACACTTGCATCTGACCACCACACAATCACTGAGGTTGGAATGGATGTCTTGAGACCATTTAGGCCAACCACCCTGCCCAAGATAGGTCAGGTTATGCAACCTGCTCAGTACTCTGTCCAATTGGGTTTTCACTATCTCCAAGGCTTCACAAATTCTCTAGCAATCCATTCCAGTGCTCAAACATGTTTACAGTGAAAATACGTTGAGACAATTTATTGCGTTGGAAAGTATGTCCATTGCTGCTTCTCCTGTCATTGGGCACCACTAAAGAGCTTGGCTCAGCCTTCTTTACTTTTTCTCTCTCATGAGATATTTATAACCATCGGTAAGATCTCCCTGAGTCTTTCTTCCATTTTCAGGCTAAACAATCTCTACGAAAGGTGGGCCAGTCCCTCCTTGCTGGATTTGTTCCGCTGAGGACCACATAATCATGCTTATAAAAAGCACTCACGAGTTACTACGATCATGTAGATCAATCCCACTTTGACACACTTATATAGAAGGGAAAAGCACAATATGGTACCCTGACGATGCAGGGACATCACACATTTAGTATTGTTCATTTTGAGTTTAATGAATTCCAAGAAAAGGGCTACATGATCTCTAGCCATTTTACTGATGATACCTCCATTTGACAACATATCCTCTCAGCAGCTTTCCTAGCTTTCCCCAGTGTTTGATGCCAATTTGTAACAAGAAGTCTTAGAAAGAAATTAAAGACGAAGACATAAGTGCCACAACCTGGAGGAAGAAATCTATTCTTTTAGGAACCTTCTGGCAACCTAAAGATCCATCTGCCACGAAGGAGAAGAATCTTACAAATAATACTTTTCAGGTACTGAAGACAGGTTGCATTTGAACCTCATGCTAACATAAATTTATTTTGAGGCATTTAAGAAGTAGGAGTTCATAGTTTTTGTTTTTCTTCCCCTTTCCAGGGGCAGGAATAACTCTGCAAAAGTATCAAAACATTTATTTCTGTTAGCAGACCACCTCCTGTCACATGCCCAAGGGAAAACAAACAAACAAACCAACCAGCAAAACTTTCAGAATGAGAAAGAAGCAATCCAAAGCTGTAGTGTTGTTACCTGCTAAAAATGTGATGTTAAAAAAGATGACAACATCTAATCTGACAGATGTTATTTCTTTGATTTGGATGAGGTTTTCTGTTGGCTGGATTTGGATCATAGACAGAAGCTACACTCTCTTGACAGAGTTTTTAAGAGGCTGCAAGAGTGCAACTGTTTGCACATGAAACTAGAGGCTTTACTGCCTTTCAGAACACAACTCCACAGACAGCAGAAAAGCTTGCACAATTTTACGACCACACAGCTTACTTGGAGAATTCTGCCTCCTACCCCCTTCCTGATGTTCTTCAGTATTGCAATTACATAAATTCCTCATAAATATTTCCAGAGCAGTCAATGGTTTCATTGTAACAGGTAGTCCCAACTACGTACCTAAAGGTTAACTTTCAAAGCTGATAGTTTAACACAAGTAGAAAAGCCAGTCTTTAAAGGGACATTTTTCACTAAAAATCACTGTAATTCAAAGCATCTTCCATTTTCTCTGGAAATGTGCTAGAATTAGTTTCTTGCCTATTTCATGAATTTTCCAATGGTGGTAAGTGTAACAATTTCCATAAAACAAATCTAGTTTTCCCCTTCCTGAGAGTTCAGATCAAAGAGGGACTGCCTCCAGGTAACACAAGCTGTGTCGAGCACTGAGTTAAGTAGCATCCTATTACAGGTAGGGGGCAGCCTAATGCAAAGGACTTGGAATTCCCTACAAATTTATATAATTTAGGCTTTGAATAGTAGTCCTTCCCAGACTCACATACACTAACAAGACAACAGACTTCCTTCTCATTCGCACCAACACGATCCTTCCACAGTAGTTGAAGGAGCTGTTTGTGCAAATGCTATGGAGACACTGCAGTGAAAATCAGCTGAGTTAGCTTGGCAATTCTGAACAGCCAAGCCAACAACAGCAATGTATTAGATGACTAAACCAAAACATAAGGACAGCCAAGTATTGATGGTCTAAGACCATATAAAAGCGTGAAGTATGCATGACCATTTATAGGGCAGCTGACCCAAATTGATCAAAGGAATATTTTGTACCACATGATGCCATACTCAACAATAAAATTGGGATGGCTGGGTGTGTTGCCATAGGGCATGACATAAATTGTACAGAATAAAGGGTGGATATTGTCCTCATTTTGGTTGGAATAGAGATTCTTCATATTAGCTGGTACGGTGCGATGCTTTATATTCGTAATGAAAACAGTATGGATAACACAATGATGTTTCATTTGTTAATGAGCAGTACTTACACAGAGTCACAGGTTTTGTTCCAGTTTCTCCCACTGTCCTACTAGGGGAAAAACTGAGGGTGCACAAAAAACCGGAAGAGGACACCACCAGCTAAAATATTCTGTACCATATAATGGTAATCTCCACAACAAAACCAAGGGGAAGTTGGCCAGGGGAACTGCTGGTGCTCAGGGACTGGTTAGACACTGGTAAGCTAGTAGCGAACAACTGTATTGTGCATCTCTTTGATTTATTTGTTTAGTTGCAGGTTAGTTGCTTTTCCCCCTACTTCCATTTTCCTTTCCCTTTCCTTCATCCTCATGAAACTGTCTTTATCTCAAACCACAAATTTTCTAGCTACTACCCTCCCAGTTTCCTTCCCTCTTATCCCACTGCATGGGGAGGAGAGAACCAAGCAGCTGTGTAGTACTAAACCATTTACTCAGGTTAAATTATGACAGTGCCTTTGAATAATTTACAACACCAGATAAATGATTCAGAACAAGTAAATTTATACAAAGGAGAGAAAAGTACAAGGGTAGAGATCAGCTCAGATCTGGATGTGGTACAACCTATTACACGAGTAGTACTTTAAGGTACAGTCAGAAAGCAAAACAGGATTATAGCTATAGCTATTGGCCTATAGATTGAAAACCTGTTTAGGAGGTGTTCCAAGTGTTCAAAAAAAATCTGAAGACAATTGTTGCAGTCTTCTCTCTGTGATACAAAGTACTGTGGTCTCAACTTGAGCACTGAGTGCTATTTGGGCACCACAGTACAATAAGGGAGCTAGAGCTATCAGAGAGTGTCCTAAATGGGGTTACAAAGATGGTGAAAGGTCTGGAGTTTTAGACATATGCGGTGCGGCTGAGGTGCCCTGGTTGGCTCAACTCAGAGCAGAGGAGCTGAGGGGAGGTCTCATGGCGGCTGCAGCCCCTCACGAGGGGAGCAGAGGGGCAGTGCTGAGCTCTGCTCTGTGTGACAGCAACAGGGCCCAAGAGAATGGCATGGAGCTGGGTCAGGTTGGATATCAGGAAAAGGTCCTTCAATGGGAAGGTGGTCAGGCACCGGAACAGGCTCCCCAGGGCAGTGGTCATGACACGAAGCTTGCCAGACCTCATGAAGTGTCTGAACAACACCCTCAGACATAGGGTCTGATTTTTGGGTGGTCCATGGTGGAGCCAGGAGTTGGAGTTGATGATCTTCGTGGGTTCCTTCCAACCTGGGACATTCTATGATTCTATGAAATGCAGAGTCATCCATGCATACTGAACTCCATTTGATTGTCCACAGACGATCTTCAGGATTCATTTTTCCAATACTTGATTCATTTTATATTGAGTTCATTGAAGCCAGCATGCAAGTCTGACAAAAAAATATCAGCTGAATTAGTATACTGAAGTGTCTTCAGATTTTAACTCAAATCAAACAAATGAACAGTCTTTGCCAAGACAGCCTGCCTGTCTTTGCCAAAACAGGTACTGCTTTACTGCTTCTTCATAGAGACTATCAATACAGCACAAGAAAATAAACTCATCTACTTTATACATATTTAAAACTTCTAAGAAACAGAAAACACTAAGTGACCTTCAAAGGTCCTATCTAACTCGAGCTACTTCATAAAAAGAGGTGGATGTAGACCTTGCCTACAGTATATGGAGTAAATATACTCCTTATAGTAGCAGGATCGTCCTAACTAGGGAACACACACAATTATCTCCTCTAACATACTGAAATCTAGTGGAATAGCTGTATCAGCACTGTCATTATGAATTCAACATTTGTTCTTGTCTTACTAAATATAAATGTGGAAATCTGATCACTGTGAGAACTGTTACTTTGCAGGAACTGTCACAACCTGGCTGACCTCCAGCTTACCTAGAACAACCATATGTTTTGGGTGGCCAGGGGAAATAAAGAGCCAAACTGACATATGGAATCTAAGTGCTCTTGAACTGTGATAACTGTTTCAGAGTACTAATCAGAAGCTTTAAATGACTGAAAATAGCCAGCCCTTGCAGTTTATAAGAGTCAGTATAGAGAATATAAGCATATGTGTGAAAGAAAGTAAGTGCACATCCAACACAAACACCTTTGTATGGAAGACAGCATCTCACTGTCTATCAGTAGATGCTCAGGGCTGATTTCTCCCTCCCCCTCTCCCCACATTACTCAGTACATATATTGCATGGGTTCCAAAACCAATATTTTGTCACTTTCTCTCCTTGGTTCCCAGATTTCACAAGTCATCCCTAAACATTGATGTAGCATGATATAGAAAACAATACTCATGGGACTTTGAAATGAGAAGACAGGTTTTCCTCAAGTTTTCCATCAGCTTTTGCTAATGTGTTAAAAGTTTAGGAATTAATGGAAATAAGAGGAAACAAATGTATGACGTTAAGGCTTTTTTTTTAAAACAGTTGACAGACTATCAATTCAAGTATTAGGATCTGGAAGGAGAGAATTAAAGAGATGGTTGTTCCCTCCAGTCCACTGCCTCACCCCCAAGAAAAGTGAAATAGAAGAGGGGAAAAAATATTAATACAATAAAATCACAGACGATGAATACCTTTCTCCACAACTCTAAGCCGGATTTCTCCTGGTTTGACAACAATATCAGGTGGGTTCTTGACATCACAAATATAAGTGCCATTATCCTGGAACTGCATGTTTGATATACTGATAGAAGCATCTTTCTTGTTAAGATCTCCAGCCCAAGTGACTCTGTCTTTAAATGGTATATCCTTTCCAGTGTATGGCTTCCCATTATAGTAATAGAAAAACTGTAGTAAAGGAAAAGAAGATATAAGAACAATTCAAGTAGATATTATGGAGATACTATACTTCTCTTGCTATTACAGCATTATCCTAGAATTCACTATAATACTCAGCTAGTATTACAGATTTTGTCTCTCTTTTGTTTTGCATCCTCCCTCACCACATTAATTTGGTTTGTTGCATCTTAATCACACTGAGATATAAGCCATAGCATTTGTTATCATAATAGACTGCAAGTTTTGGTTTTCTGTAGTTTTTCTTTACTCCCATTTTTGAGGACAATATTAGGGAAAATATTAGAAAACTGGGAGGTAATTACAGGACAGAACTGTTCTGGATCACAGCCATCTGTCTTTCAGGCAAAGGAAACGTTGGGTAGCCTAGCAGGAAAAGCATAACAAGTTTCCTATCTTGTGTGTTGCTGTGTGTGACTCACAATCACAGTATAGCTTAATTAGCAGACAATACCTTCCTCCCCTCCATTTCCCAAAATACTCCACTAGCAATTTACGGTGCATCTAGCTATGTTCCAGAAACCTTTAAGGTGATTAAATATAGCTGTTTCCTGATTTTTAGGTGACTAAGTCCTTTAAAGCTGAACAAAAAATACTTCAAGGAAAAACTGCACTTTTTCCTCATTATTCCTGTCCAAATTTATAATTTATATCAGTAGAAGCACATAGAGCTCTAGAGGACAGAGGTCTACTTTCAAACACAGGGAATGTTTAAGCACTGGACATAACCTTAAGAGAGTGATCAAGGCTGTATTATAGCACATTCATTCTTTATATCACATTCTGAAAGAAAATGGAACAGTCACAGCTCAACCAAAACTCAATCTGCATTCTCTTCAGTTCAGTTTCTGGAACATGGTTAAAAAAATATAGAACTATATTACAACTTCCTCTTTTTACATCCCTCATTATAATGGAGTTCTGTTCTACAGAAGAAACTAGTTACAAGTCAGTCCTCTTTCCAACTGAGTCACCTCCCATCTCTTTACCTGTTCCTACCCTTGATCTGAAGGTTGTCCATTCTGAAACTACAGAGACTGATTTTACAAAGCCCTTTTAAAGAGGAATTAAGCTGTACAAAAGCAGAAAATAAGCAACATGTACAATACATAACAGTATGGTAATTCAGATTACATGAGCAGTTTCACATCTCATTTCCAAGTACAAGAGGATACAGAATTTATAAGATTCCCAGAAGCTCATCGACTTCTTCTGTACGGCTACCACTTCAACAAATGACTCCTCTGACTGAAAAACTACTAGTACATTTTACAATTGCTGCATGCCCCAGCCTTTGCTGAGATTTAACGCTGCTTAAGCAGCTCTTAATAAAATAAAGCCACACTGAAATCAGAGTGATGGAGATAAGAAACATGAAAGAAGGCTCCAATCCATATTTACTGCCTTTAAAAGCAAGCAGACGATCTCTGCATAGTTTCACAGCCACCCACCCCAGTTAGATTCCCTGCAGCCATTGCTTACTGAGATACGAGTTGCTGCTCCCTCTGGTTGAAAGCTCCAAGAAACGGATGCTGCACTGCTGATCACTTCCACAGATGTAAATGTGCATGGAAGCTTTACATCTGTTTCGTTCTCCACAAGCATCTCCTCTGGTGTGGTGACTTCTACTGCTGATACTTTGACTGTATAGAAAAGGTAAAGAAAAGAAAGAAGTAAAACAAGAGGCATCAGTGCGGTTTTGAGAGTCTGGAAGTTACAGTGGTAACTGTTTGTACTGCATTGCTTTTTAGGGGAAAACTGTAAAGAGGCAGTAACAACTCCACCAGCAAGAGTATGCAGAGACAGTGTGCTATACTTACATTACAAGCAAGTATACAGCAGGTCAGTTCACTACTCTTTCCGTGTATTATCTGTTACAGGATGTTTTTCATCCACAGATGCTTCCTTTAAAACAGTTTATGGAAATCATTTCTATAGTGCAAAAGGATACGTTTACACTCTTCCCTACCGGCTGCCAGCAGAGACTGTAATAAATAAGACCCACTGGAGAAACTAATATCTTGGTCTCAGCTATTACTCAGTTTCCTCTCTAGCTCACATCTTGCTTCCTACATCTTCAGCTTCTCTCAGCTGTAGGTGGAACAAAAGCTCACCTCCACCAAGCTGAGCAGTAAACTTCTCTGGCTCCCAGCTATGCTACCTGATTCTACTCTCTGCATGTCTTCATGTGCAAGACCTCATGGAAAAAAAAAATTACATAAAATCACTCATGTAGAGTCTGGAAGCATGGGAGTAGCATGATTTTTTCTACCACAAGGCTTACGCATAGTCAAAACAGCAAACGAACTATAATCACACCACAGGTTTAAAGTAAACAAGGTTAACTTTGTGACCGCACCAGTGGTAAGCAAAATTCTTCTGAACTCAGTGAATATTTTCCTTACTTGGCATTGTTTAAACTGTAAAGATGCTATTCAGACTTAAGCAAAGATACACCTGCACATTAATTCAAAAAACAAAGAATGACCTTGTAATATTAGGAAAGAATGCATCTCACTGTATCACATCCATACGAAGGCAAAAATCTTGAAAAAGAATTGTTGTGAGTAGGGGCACACACAACACATGCCGTCCTGTAACTCAGATGAAAACCACATTTTAATCATGTCAAAGCTTACAGCAGAGAAACAGTACAAGTAAGCTTCTTCTGATGGTGGGGTTCTATGCTTCTAGGCTACAACATCCTATACTCTAGGGCCCCACTCTCCTATAGGTGGAAAGCATGCCTTCCTGCTTGTTCAGTAACTTGATCTATTAACTTTGAATAAACTAGTTCTTAAAATAGCCAACTGAAAATAAAGACCACAGTTGAAGACAGTTTTTAAAAACAAAACCAGGACACCTACATTAGCCCTTAAGTGATGGGTTTTTTGCTTTTAGTCAATGACAGCTATCAGCTCTGTAACCTTTGGGATTTTGATAGCAAGCTTCTTTCATGCAATACAATTATCCTAAGAAGGTATTGGTTTGTCATAAACTGGTTTGTTTTTAATCAAGGCTTAAAATTAAGCTAAGCCTATACTCCATAGAGAGACTTCAGTAACCAGCTTTTACATGTGAAACTTTGAGTCTGGTTCCCCAAAGAAAAAAGCCTCTGCAAGCGGTACCATTCACACTCTCCCTCACCCCATGACTACTGGGCAATTGACTGCAGCAAAGGGCCACAAGCACAGCAGAAGATGGCAGCTGGCTGGGCAGGGCAGACCATATGCAGGCTCTGGAAGTGGCCATTCAATCAGTGAAATGACTGAACAAAGAAGGAGATGAAAACACCCTGGCCAGCTGCGTAAACCAAGGAATCAGTACATGCAAGGCTTTGTACGGAACTGCCGTCTCTCATTCAACCGGAATGGCAAACAAGGGTAAGGCAGAGCACGTGCCCAAGGGACACAGAATGAGCATGTAAGCACTGCAAGGGTGGAAGAACTAAGCATGCCAGTTTAATTATAATAACCAAAACCAGAAGAAGGCACCATTCATTTACTTCGCCACTCAAAGGCCATGCAGTTCACTTCTCAGATTCACCCTCTTCAGTCCTATCAGGTTATCCCTGATGCTTCTGACTAGTTTGTCACCATGGCTCTCATTTCAAATGACTGAAAGAGAAACAGCACCCTAAGGGAGGGGAATTTTCATGAAGAGGTTGTATCAGAGCTTCTTTTTTTCCTCTTGTACATATTCTTTTGAGCCAAAAAATATTCTTTTGTAAAATAATTACCAAATATTTGTTTGGAACATACAAAGGCTTCTAGCAATTCAATTAAATGAACTCAGAGCTGCTGTGCTTTATGTATTTTTTCCAGCTAATGGAGTAGAGAATCAAAAAATAATCCACTGTTTTGAGTCCAAGCCACAGAACAAGTCTTCCTTTCAAGCGTAAAACAAGCAAGATGCCCTCAGCATTTATGTAGGAGGACAAATAGTCTGCACAGACATTGTCTGCTTGTACGTGGCACAGAGAACTCCTTGCCACAAACAGCGAGTGGGAAGCACAGATCAGCTTCTATAGAAGTCCCTGTTCTAACTTAGTAACAGGGCATGAGAGAAGTATAGTAATCCAGCTTCTTCCTACAGTCTAGAAAGCCAGGAACTATGTAATAACTTGTACAGGCATTTTATGGACAGTTTAATTTTCACTTTCTACTTGGTGTCTCAACTTTACAACTTTCTTTGCTCACTCTCTCCCTGCCTCCCAGCACAAATGGAAGTCACTCATTAATTCCTCCTTCAGCATGCACCACTACAACAATTTTCTTCTCCCCCTCTGTTGTCTCATAGCAGGAGACATGTTGACTTGAAAATAGTGGCCCCACCACCTTAGTCTCCTCTACCACAAAACCTCATGGATAATTTCCATCCCTAGATCCTCACCTTCTCTTTCCACTTTTACCAGACCAACATCCCTCTTCCAGTTCTTCTATTTAAATAATTCAGTTGGATAGAGTTTAATTTGGAGTCATATTCCAGTCACATTTACCTACTGGCTCATTCTGCAAGCTTTCTGAGCCTTAATTCTATCCCAGAAGAGAAAAAATTATCAGGACACTATCAGACAGAACAGAGCTTGAGGAATAAAGTCAGCAAGCCAAGTAGGGCTAAGACAAATGCCCATTATTTGCTCTTCTCCCAATAAACCTCATTTATCCTATCATCTCTTCCAAATGCTCTTAAGTCCTGATATCTTCATCTGAACACCTCTTCTAACCTTCAATTGCTTTAATTCTTTTCAACAGAGAAGTGCTTTTATTTTTCTCACCAATCCTCTAAACAGGCCTCCTCTTCCATCATGTATTTTTCTCTCTCTAGTGTTGCTGCTGGTGTTGTTTTACTCCTATTACATCGACTCTCACAAGTTAAACTCAGTTACCATACTCTAGTGAAAATACTTCAGATCTAAAGTTCAATGGTTCATCCCCTGCCAAGCCTTGGAACCGGTGCTCCATCTTCATCTTCTTTCCCAGGCAACTCCTATATTCTTCAAACAGGATAAGACACTCTTCCTCAATCCTTCCATCCTATCCTTTCTTATTGTTCCTAAATTGAATCTTCATCCTCCACCAAGGTTCTGTCTTTTCATATCTCTTCCCTCAGTAGCTTACCTCTGTATCTCACTGCAGAACATGCTCAACTGCCATCACGGCTCTGTCTACTCAGATTTTCTCTGCTCAGGGTCTGTCTCCTTCTGATCAAATAGTCTCAGTCTGACATCTTTGTCAATGATGAGTTGTCAGTTCACACAACAGAGAACTAAAGCACAGCTCATTTCTTCCTCCAGAGCTTTCCACCACTGCATTTATCACCATGGCTTATCACCATGAACTAGTGCCACATGTCTCTCCAACTCAACCTGTACAGTGTTTTTTCCAGTTTCCCTCAGTTTGAGGGAAGTAGTCCAAAAACTCCACTTTGTACAATAATGAAGAGCAAGATACATTTTGCTCTGGATTTGAGGAGTACTTCTGGACTTCTGACAGAAGTATCTGTAGATCCAATGATTCTTTTCTTGCAAGCATATCTGCATCTTTCCCCCTTTACATCTTACAAAAACACAAGCCATCTGCTTTTCATGGGAAGTGTCTCATGGTCTATTTCCTAGTAGTTCTTATTTAGAGTAGGATCAACAACATCTGCATCACCCAACTAGTGGGTAGATTTTGCCTCTGGCCGCTGAAACCCTAGAAGCACAAAAAGGAAGGAAGGACCCTGACTGGTTGCTTCTCCACAGAATGGATAAAGTTAGAAACACTTACTGTGTATCAGAGCTTAAAAGCTGAACAGTCAGCTTCCACAGCAGGATGTTATTACTGATGCACTCCACTCTGAATATGAGCTGAGGTTACCATAAGGAGCAATCGTTGCTCATGTCCCCCAAACACTACCCTCAGCAACAACTGTCTGACATCCAGGCAACAAGAATGCCTTAAGGCACTGTCTCTATCTAGTGACAAAACGAGCTCACTGTAAAAAAAAAAAAAAACTGGAAGAAGGAGGGGAACAAGAAAAAAGAAAAAACTATGCCATTGTAAAATAGAAGCAGGGCATCTGGCAGACCTGAAACAGCCAACACATGGCAAGGACAGCTGGAGAGTCACAATACAAAGCACAACATACCTAATGCTTTATTGTTCTACTGAAAAAGACAAGCACTAATATAATTACAGGGAAAAGAATACTAACCGCTCCAAGGGTAATACTAGAAGATATCATATATGCAAGATCACCATTTTCTTCTACAAATTGATGACAGAAGATGCAGAACTCAACACACACATGCCCAGAATAAGCACGATCCTGTTATACAAGCATCTTCACCTAACCAACTTCACTGACTAGGTATTGTTTCAATTTACTTGCTGTGAACAAACAAGACATTTTTAACTCTGAAAACACAGTTCTACAGCAGCTAAAGCAGATCCGAAGACTTAGAGCTTCTTGGTTCCTTTGTAATAACACCAGCATGTTTGCCAGGATGTACAAAACAAGGAAAAGAGATGCATATTTTCAGCTAGTTCAGCCCTGATTCAGATCACAAACCCCTGGCATGCATATGTCAGCACTGATATTCTTATGAGTGCAGTGATGTATTGCTCTGAAACCACCTACGTGAAGGAATCCTTTATGTTTACCCAGCAGCGAAGTATAAGAAGATGAAGTCATTCAGAACGGATTGCAGACAAGCATTCCCAACCACAAGAGTTTGCATCTAGTTAGTTAAACAAATTATGGTTAACTATTTAACTTCCAGTAAGAGTAAGAGCCATCAAGTATACAGTATTCAGCAGAGTAACGTAAAAGATTGTAGAATGACACTGCTAATTAAGATTCACTGATACCTTTGAAATAGAGTACACTTTGATGGAAAAGTTCTTGGAGAAGGTGGCTAACCATTCTCTTCAGCACACTGAGGGTGTTCTCCCTGCAGGTGATCCCTCAGGGGGATCTCTGTCCAGGTCAGCTGCTGAGGCTAAGTCAGGCATGATGGTAACTTAATCTGCACAAGAGGCATTACGCATGTGACCAGCCATCTAACAGGTCAAAGTCTGCATACCTCCCCTTGTGCAATACTGCTCTCTACATTCAAAACCATGTTCTTATTCCTCCTGCTAGCCAACGTCCCTAACAGTTCAGAGGATCTGCTCAGACAGTGCAAGCTTATCTCACTTCCTTCAAGCTCTCTTAAAACGCCTCCAAAACATTTGGCAACAGCACCTGCATAAACCCAACACTGCCTAAGCCGGCAGTGCTTAGAGATAAATGCTCACTTAAGCCGTTAGTGGTTTTTTTTCCCCCCCACTTTTGCTTAGTATCCCCTGATTGCTCACGCCTTTTTCACAGTGGTTAATGAAAAATAGGGCAAGATTTGGTTTTCTTCTACAATTTTGTATACAAATACAGGGCATTCACTGAGCTAGGCAATAGCTGAAAATGGAGCTTGGTAGCACTTCTCAAGGAAAGCCCTTCTTGACACTGAAAGTATACACTAATTAACACATAGTTGGAAGTCTTTTAGAGACCAGTCTGCACTGAGATCATGGACCACATGAAAAAGTTCTGTTAATTAAGACTACGAACACACCAAAATAAACTTGATTCCCACAGATCCAACTCAGCTTGGTCACTAGGACTGACAACAAAATTAGAACGCAAAGTAAAGCTGTAATCATGGGCATTTTATTCCATGAGTACTAACACAATCTAAGTAGAAACTTTTAAGAGACCACCACCAGATGCTACAGTTTCCATACTACGTTGTCCTTCTCCCAAAATGACTAGTCATCAGTTTACTAATTAATACAAACAAATTGTTTCATTTATATTAAAGATGTCTAGTAACACATGCATTTCTATCAATTATAAATAAAGTTATGGATGAAAGATCAGGAAATAATCATAAAGCCTGATGAAAGAAAGATTTTACAAAATTCAGACAGGCTGTTATAGGTAAAAAGTTGATGACAGTCACGGAGCAGGAAAATGGAAATAAATGTATTAATACAACAGACTCAACAGCTCACATTTAAAGGTCTTGACAAAACCACAGGAAGTCAACATATCTGTGTGCTCACAATGGCTTCCCTATCAGCTGTAATTTTCCAGGAAAAAGAAGGATGTGAGATTTTCTAGTGATTAGGAGGTCATTAAGTCACAAAAACTATATACACTTGCTAAAGAGTGCCTTCATTAAGAAATACTCAATGTCAAGAGTGTTGTAAAACTGTTGACATCTCTCTCAAACTATGATTTCGTGACATTTAGTTATTTCTCGTACCCGAAGGTCTTCACGTACAACCAGTGAGAAACAACAGCAGTCAGCTCCCTACAAAACATTTTAGAAGGGCAGTACAAAGTTACAGTTCCCTACTTACAGACACCCACATTTCCATAGGCCACCATTGCCTCATTTTCAGTAAAATGTGTGGTAGACCAATCATATCTTTGATGGCCTCATTAGGTAGGAGCAGACTAGCCCAAATCATTCCTCTGAAACTCCACTGAGATCTGTTGAAGCATCCAGATGTGGGATCAGATTTCCACCTTAGGAATTCATTGACACGATTCAGCCTTAACACAGAAGCAAAATCCATGCAAATCATTCCAGCCAATAACAACACGTTGTATTTCATAAGAACACCACACAAGTATTAAGGAGCCATATACCTTGGCCTAAGAAAGAACAAACTGCCCAATCATCTCCACACCAGAAATCCATCATGGTGCTACCTGAAGCCTCATTGAGTGTATAGACATAAAAATGAATATATGCATGCATAATCATATATATGTATTATGAACATCACTTTGGTGGGTTGAGCCTGCCTAGCTTCCAGACTCCCACTCTCTCACTCCAGCTTACCAAATAGGATAGAGGGAGAATATAAGATGAAAAAGCTGGAGGAGATAAAGACAGGGTGATCACTTACCACCTACTATCACAGGCAAAACACATTTGACCTGGGGAAAGTTACTTTAATTTACAATAAACCTGTGAGAAAGACAAAAATCAAGCTCACCTTAACTCATTTATTTCCAATTCTTCTCCCTCCCCAGGCAGCCTGCAGCAGATAGAAGGTTACAATCAACCCATAACAGCTCCCCTCTGCCACCCTATTCTCCTCACACTTTTCCCCTAGTGAAAGTGCAGGTCCTTCCCATGGGCTGTGATTCTTCAGAAACTGCCTCTGCATGCACTCCTCTGTGAGCCACAGTGTGGATATCTCCTCCTCCATGATCTCCTCCACAGGGTGTAGGAAAATACCTGCTCCATCATACTTTATTCCAAAACTTCTGCTGCAGGGGCATCTCTGCTCTAGTGCCTTTGGCACCTTCTCTTCCCTGGGTGCCTGCAGGGTGGTTTCTCATACCGCTTTCCTGTCCCCTCCCTGCTGGACCACGTTTGCCCTCTCTTCCCCATGCTCCCCCCAGAGTGTTGCTATGCTGGCTGCTGGGCCAAGCCTCACCTCACACAGCAGCATGGTAGCCCCTAGCCCAAACCTTGACAGAACACCCAATATATTCATACAGAACACAAAGCAAAATCAGCTACAGAAAGGATGACCAGGCAAAATTCAACTACTCTTGACACCTAAGTTTCAAAGCAACAACAAAGTTCTGCTGCCTCAAAGGAAGGAAGAACAGTCTAGCTCTACTCTGAATCATCAACCACCAGAAAAGCATTTCACTGCTGCAGCAGCTCCCAAGGTTGCCTCTCTCACCAAGTACTTCAGACAGCTGAAGAAAGAGAGCTTCCTGCCTCTGGTAGCACAGCCAGTCCTGCAGCACCCTATCAGCTCTGAGAAGCAGATTTGCTGTTGACACCTTGCCCATGAACACCTACCACTGACTTGCTGCTGGGAATGAGTGATCAACCCCCGAGCAGATATGAGCCCAGAAAAACAGCTGCTAACACATCTACTTTCTGTTGGCCTCTTTGCACAGTCAGTTGGGCTCCGCCTGACTCAGAGATAAGAGAAAAAGTGAAAAAGCACAGCATTTTATCTCCTTAAGCGGTAGAAATAAGGTTTCACAGAAAGCCTTAAGCAGGCTGTGGTAATGCTGTCAAAACCATCAATAACAGCGTCACTTAGCCCAGTGCATCTCTGCATACATACTTGACAGAACTTACAGACAAATCTTAGAGTCACTTAGGTACCAGCTTCTAGAGGTTTGGTTTTTCAGGTAGTTTCCTTCACATTACACAGAGCTGTTCATTATTCTGCCAAGGAACAGCAGAACTCATACCAGATTCACATCACCAGTCAATGCTTTTAACAAGAAACTATGGGCAAGCATGAGAAACAGCAGGGAGTGTCTGAGCTCCCATGCAAGCTACACCATAGATTTCTTGTTCTATCCTGTGAAAGTCACTTAACTGCTGTACTACTCCCTCAACCTGGAAAGCATAAAAATGCAGATGCTTATGAAGGCCCAGTTCCACAAGCAAGTATTACTGTTGAACTGCTACATGCTCCACAGTTACACAACCAGTCATATGTCAGGTTTGGGCAGATGCTTATTTAGCCTAGAAGGTGATAATATCTACTCCTGTTCTAGTAATTCTTCCTCACAGATCACAAGGCAATATACCTCCCTGCCTATGCCAGAGACTGTAACACCAACCAGCAGCTCAGGTACTTTCCAACCTTAAGTGGTTTTCCTTCCATTACCAACTCTGTTTACAAGAGTTCAAGTTCAAGTAAACAGTTCTTGTTGACCAAGCCAAACCGAAACAATTAAAGACCCAGAGACAAATAAACTTGCTCAAAGTGCAAAGGGTATCTGGAGCAGCTGATAACAACTATTTTACCTCTAATCATGCAACACTAACACAGCAGATTATTCCTGGGCACGGGGAAAGATTCAGGAAAATAGGAACTAAGTTTAAAGAAAAGCAACAGAGAACAAGATAAACAGTGTGCCTTATAAAGGTATCCTTGAAACACAGTGGTCTTCTCCCACATAAAAGAACATCCTTAAGCTTGTTTAACTACAGAACCAAGAGAAACTGAGTACATATGCTCAACATGTGACAGCGATGTTGAAGAAAGGATCCCATCACCACAAACATTTCCTAGAATTACTACAACAATCCATTAAAACTGTCGCAATGTCTACTAAAGAAATTAGATCATTAAGGATCAGAAGTTGGAAACAAAAAGGATTCGAGGCAGAGACAGTAAAGGTACATGTCACTGGCTGAAACAACAACCTCCATTCTAGGTTAACAGTAGTTACTAGTACTAGTAGAAATTAAATGCTATTCAGGTGGTACTAAGAAACAAAAACACAACTATCTTGAGAACTGCTGACACTGACAAAATCTAGCACTAGCACAGAAACTAAGCCTAACTAATTAGCCCTCTCAGCTAGAAGGGTCACAAGGCCAATCTCTTCTGGTATAACTGGAGATTTACTTCCAAAAGCTCAAGCAAACTTGAAGCTCTTTATGGACTATCCCTTACCACTTCCACTGATGCCTACTCACACTAATCTTTCGCTACTTGCTAACCAAACTTGGTCACAAACTCAGTAAGCTAATAACTAGTTATAACCTGCATCAGCGTGACTACAAAGCCGGAAGAAAAAACCCATGCTATGTATTTTCAAGTAATTCTTGCTTCACAAGAATTTGTCAGTGATGGTGCCAATTTAAATAGCTCCCATGCCCACTATGACATAACATGACAAATCTGACCAGGAACTAGCTCAGGTTCAAAAAAGCATTTATTCCATTGTTTTCTTTTAAACCAGACCAACACCCTAACCCAGCTTGCAGTGTACCATGTTTGCACAACAACAACTGTGCAAGATGATGAGGAAGAAGTGACTAGCAGCTGCTTCAGATAGCTTGTCTCTGGAAGGCTTCTCATTCTGGAAGCGTTGATGGCCTTCCTTCTCCCTTTCTCTCTTGTAGAGACAACCCTTCCAATTAAGGCAGCACTTCAACCCATACCTGTGCTGACTTTGTCAAGCTTTAGGGTATGAAGCATTGCCACATGGCCACCAGCTCTTTACCTTCCACACTGGAAAAGCAAAGCAAACAAAATTCCAACATGCATTAACCCCTTAGATCTTAGAAGTCCTGTTGCATATACAGCTTTTTAGAATCTATTATCAAGAGGGAGCCTTGTTCATCGTATTTCACTTCAGCATGTTACAAAAATGAGCTACTAAAAATTGTAACCAGTGGCAAACAGACAACTGAGGATAATCTCCCATTACCTCCTGGCTATTTCACCTAACTGAAGTACACCTGCCCTGATTTGACCCACCTCAGGTATATCCAGCAAGCTTTCTTCACCCCACTTAACATTATGTGTATTAAGCATCAGCAAATGTACTGCAAAGCATCTTCTTCTGACAGATTGGAAGGAGAAATTCATAATACAGCCTTCCTGCTTTCCTCACACATTTCAAGGCAAAAGGTAGAGCAGCACAAACTGGAAACTGCTAACTCAACAGTAAAGACAAAAATGCAGAAGCTGAAGGACAGCAGTAAATGGAAACAGCATACATGTGGCTTGATGCAACTATCTGTAAAACAGGCTTCTTTAGGACAACTAGCAAAATGATCTGATCACTTTAAAGCGATGGAGGTGGGAAGGAATCACTGGAATTGAGAGAGATTGCCTGACTGAAGGGTCATCCACTCATTCGACTAGCTCAGAAAACAATACTGATGTTGACCATGTGTCAAAGCACATATCCACAGCACTTGTGCTATGGGTATGGGTTCAGCATACTGCTGAACACCATTCCAAGTAATTACCTGTTCTGCTAAATAGCTGTTGTCATGAAATAACCATAAATCACTGCCATTTGAACTCCTTATCAGTTCAGACCTTCTTGTTCTCTACTGCCACAGCTTCCACTTACACAATAATTCAGTATTTTTTCTAGTGCACTAGTCACTATACATAGAGTAATACTAATCTAGATCAGCCCACTAATGAAGACAAGCAAACCTCCAAAGAGGGTAAAAAAAATAAAAATAACAAACAGCAAACACTAAGAATGCAAAAGTTTCCATACTCAGAGCTTCCTGAACTTTCTGACTTATTCCTGGGATATCCTGAGTAAGCATTCAATAATCTTTCAATTTAAACCTGACAGGACATCTGCCCTGTAGAACCAGGACAGATGGCACCCACAGCCCACTGTTCCCAGTCAGAATAAAGCAAGGCCCCTGACAGGCAGCGCAAAAGCTGATTAACACATTCCTTAATCCTTTGCAATTCAGACAGCAAGTGAAAAGGTTATACGTATCATTACACGGAGGAAGAGGACTGCTGGGAGGCTGGGGGTCAAGGGAAACCTAGGCATCTTACATGCCACATTCTCTCACCAAAACATTCAGCTATCTTCCCAACTTATTCAAGAACTTATTGCTGCTACAAGCAAGGTAACCTGAGCAGTAGTCCCACCTTCAACCCAACTTGTAGAGGGTAGTGTTTACCTACCTTAGCACCTCTTCCCCTTGCAGAAACCAAGCAAGTGCTGTGAGCAAGGAAGCCTTTCTGCTTACAACATCAGTGGGCTCCGTTTGAAAGAACTAACTGCTTCTGACTGCGTGAACACAACAATCCTGACTAAACCTGGCACAAACATGAAGAGAGCATCACAACCCTGACTTGCGTTGTTATTTTCATGAAACATTTCAAGTAGCAACTGAAACATGCAGGTAAGCACAAAGTTATAACAGATGCCAGAAGTATTTAACATCCGAGTACTACTCTGCTTGTTACATTGACTTGTGTGTACTTGCACACACATGTGAGTGTGTACAAGGGCAGTAAGAGACAGGGAGCAAAAGTCAGACTTTACTTTGCATGAAAAGAACAGCAGAAATACTAACTATTTGTAGTAACATCTATACATTCTTTAAGAGTTTCTGAAGTAATCAGGCACCACCCTTGCTTTAAAGACAGATGCGATCTCACTTTAAGTGATTACTTATATGACTTAAAAACTCAGGATTCCAAGATAATCCATTTCCCTGATGCTCTGACTAGCTGCTCAAGGCTCACCCACCATACAAGAGATCATACCTAGATTAACTACTCATGCCACAAATGCCCACAGGAATCACAAAACATTTGTGAATTATCTTTCATTTTTACAAGAAAAGGAAGCAACTGAGTTTTCAGATGACTAAGCATAAACAAATAGGATGAACTCCAATGCACACATGCAGCTGTACGCAAGAAAATAAGCCTAACACTTGTCATCTGGATTTAGCCGTGAAGCAACAATTACATGCTTGGCTTGACAAAACAGACCATGATGTTAAACCCAGTCTGTACAACACATCCCACTTAGTAACATCACTGTCTCACTACAGGTCATGAAGAACATCAGGAGGGAGAAAAGACACAAACCACTGCAGCTAACTGTACAGCACCCTCCCCAGCCACGTATCACACCTGAGCAGCCAAGCAGCAAAAAGAAAGAACAGAACAGGAAGTTATTCCTGCCCTTCCTCTTGGTTGGTGGTTTCTCACTTCTCAGTTTCTTAGATGAAAATTCAGCACAAGGAAAGAGGAAGGCAAAAAAAATGCCTTGCTAAATTGCAGGAAGTGAAGCAACACATGGGATCTGAAAGGCAGATTGCTACATATGACTGCTTATACCCTTGAACTCCAGAGAAGGTTATCTTCACCACACCAATCAACTAGTTACCTTGTATATCCAAGTAGATGTGACAGCTTGCAATATAGCTCTTATTCCCATGTACAGACATAAACCTTGCGTCAGCTCCACACTTAAGAAGAAAATATATATATATATATATAAAAAAGAAGAGTATTTTCAAAGAAAACAGAAGAATTAACCATGTATGGTATAAGCCTGGGGAGGAGAAGCCAACATGGGAGTAACTTCCGATTTGAAGTAAGAAATATTCAATAGCTATACTGAATATATATATCAGGACACAGGATCACTGTTCAACGCAGATAAAATAGTTGTTTTAGCATCCATTCAATCCTTTTAATTGTAATCTTGCATTACCCAGCCTCAGGAAGATCTCCTTTGAAAGAGTATCTTGCAGCTTTGCTTGCCTTTAAGATACTGCATTTGGTTACAACCTCATGCTCTGCAGCAAGCCCTTTCTCTGAGCTTCCCATAGCATTACCGCAGTTCTACCTTTTGTTGTGGTCAAGAGAAGTATGTGCCCTTCTTTCTCTTGTCTCCGTATTTATTTTCAAAGAACTAAGTTTAACTGTAAGCTATATATTCAGCTTATTTACCTACTTCATTCCAAGCATTACGCTGCCTCTGAAAGCGTACAGCAAGCCTTAAACTCTGCTTACGCTTCTTGCCAAATGCAGAAATTTAGGTTAACAAAAGCCATTTGTAAAGAAGTTCCTCACCACTGGGCACAGATCCTTTTCACAGACTTACAGGTTGTATTTTTCAGAACCTTCCAGAACAGAGAAGACATCAAGCTTCTTTAGAGATTGCTACTAACTTCCTTTATGCAGTTGTAACTACTAAGCAAGTACTGCCAAGCAAGGACTCTTTCAGGTGACACACAAACATATATACACATGCAGAGCTGCCTTAAGAAAGTTGCTTGTTTTCATTTCAAAATTAAACAGCAAACACAGAACAATTTACCCTGTCAGCATGTATGCCAAAGTAAAGTTAAGCTTTATTCTTGCCATTACTACCACTCCAATATTAGCTGCGTACTTACTCTCCGTTTATACGAGTCACAAACACTTGATTTTGGCTGATGTCATTACTGCTCCACCCAAATATTTCACCACTGACCAAACACAAAAGGTGCTTTCAAAGTTGCTTCCTACAACTCCAGCTTCCCAGTGGCAGGTCATCTCCCTGCTCCATGGCACCCCTCCTCAACAAAGAGGGCTGGTGTCCCATGACTGTGCAAACAAAGATGTGAACCAGAGAGGCTGACATGCACCATGGTTGCCACGCGCTGTGTCGCTAGGCCCTGGCAGAACCTGGCACCTGTGGGATGTGATGCCCAAGGTACACCTGCACGGCGATGACCGACTCTTTGCCTTTTGCAAGTACACGATACGCTTGAGTGCTATGGCGTCCAACACACGTTGGACGTTTTGCTTTTGATCTGGAAAGAGAAGAAGCAAATTCCCGCACTCGTGCAGAAAACACACACAGCACCAATTAGAGAACCAGCAGCTAAACCCACCGAGGAAGGTGGATTTTAAACCGAGCGAGCAGCTTCCTCGAGTAGCAGGGGATCAGCCAAACGGCACGCCAAGCGGCCCTCTGCCCACCACCGACAAGCAGGAGAGGTGTTTCAAGAACCGGAGCGCCTCTCCCCGACCGCAGGGCAGCGCGGGACCCCGGGGTAGCTCTCCCCGCCCCGGGCCCTTCCCGACGGGCGCGGCCGGCCGCTCACCCCAGCACCCCGCGCTCCGCGGCCGCG
>VXAB01013191.1:0-114718 GCA_013399175.1 Odontophorus gujanensis | reverse complement strand
CACCGCCCGCCCCCCCCGCCGATTCCCTGGCCTCCCCACAGACCCGCCCGGGCCGCGGGCGCGGCCCCACGGGGACGAGCCCCTCACTCACCGGCAGCCAGCGCGGCGGCCAGCAGGCAGGCCGAGAACGGCAGCCGTGCGGCCGCGACAGCCGCCGAGAGTCCCGCGTTGCTTCCAGCCGCTGCCATTTTCCTGCTGCCACCTCCCCGCGCCCCCATTGTCCGCCCCCGGCCGCCGGCCCTCCTCCTCGCACCTCGCGGCCCTCTTCCCTCGTCGGGATAGGGCCCCGCCGCCGTCACTCGCACACACCTCCCGCGGCCCGCTCGTACCCGCCCCGTTTCTTCGCAGCGATTGGTCGGCTTGACGATCCGTCAAACCTCGACGCCCAATCCGAGACGGAAGCGCACCGTCCCGCCTCCCGAGCCGGGCACGTGATCGGTTCTCCCGGCCCCGCCGGGCGGTGCCGCGAGCGCGTCGCTCCCGGTGCGGGGTCGGGCCTGCTGTGTGCGCTCGGTGGCATCGGACAGCTGAGCGGCGAAAAGCCGAGAAAGGAGCCGACCGCCACCCAGCTGCTTCCGCGGCACTCCCGGCTGCCGGCGGGATAACCGCGTTTGGCTTTAGCCTGAAAATTCCGGTTGTATTTTAATGAAGTTGAGCACCCTCCTCCAGATCACAAGGCTGTTGCTCACCGCACACGTGAGAGTTCCCGACCCTAAAACACAGGCGCGGGGCTCCTGCGTGCTGCGTGCACCTCCTCAGGGAGGAGGCCCCGGGACGGTACTGGCAGCAGGCCCACGGCTCTACAGAGATTTCTGGCGTCATAGCTTGTGCCTTCATTATACATGCCCTGGGGAGAGCTCTGGAGTGTGTTCCACAGCTAACCACGCTGGAAGTTTTCTAGAAAGCCAGCACAGGTTATAGCTCTGCTCGGTGACCGAAGGTACTCCCTACCGTTGAAGATGGCACATCAGTGCCCACTGCTTTACCTTCAGCCCTCTGAACACCCCAACCTTTGTCTTTCTAGGCATTTTCTCAAGGCAGCTAACCCCAAATTTTTAAAAATCATACCCCTGTTTCAAATTTACTCTTCTCCATGGAGTTTATGAATGCCCTATATTTGAGGACTGCTTCAAAAGTAATGCCTCCCGTCTCCCTCGTGAAGAAAGGCTGAAAGCCCTGGGGCTGTTCAGCATGATGAAGAGAAGGATGAGGGGGTGTTTTAACAATGCTTGCTGGGCTCTTTGGTGATGCCCAGCAACAGGAGAAGGGGCAGTGGGCACAAACTGGAACACAGGCAGTTCCATGCAAGTGTAAGAAAGATATTCTTTATTTTAAGGGTGACAGAGCACTGGCACAGGCAGCCCAGAGAGGTGGTGGAGTCCCCTTCTCTGGAGATATCCAAAACCCACTTGGATGCTCTCCCACGTAACCCACTCTAGGGAACCTGCTTTAGCGAGGGGATTGGACTAGATCTCCAGAGGTCCGTTCCCTACAATTCTGTGATTCTATTTTAATATGTTGGCCCACAATGTCAGAGGCGGATGTTGGTGGTATGGCAGTAAAGGCTGAGCCTTCGCATCAATATTTTGTTACATGTTGTTGCCATGTGACAGATGGTGGCAGAGGTGCAGTCTGACAGAATGGTGTCTGATGAGGAAGTACACATGGAGCAAAGGTGAGTCACTGAGTTCCTCTGTGAAGAAAACATGGCACCCAGTGGCATTCAGTGGTGCTTGCTGAATGTTTCTGGGGACCAAACAGTGGATGTGAGCACAATGAAAGATGGATTGTGTGGGCAACGTTTTCCTTGCAACAATGCCTGCATAGCAGTTGTGAAACAGGGGTCACTTTTGCTGGAGAAGATTTTTACAAGCACAGCATGCAGGCTTTTGTTCATTGCTGGCAAATATGCGTAGCTAATGGCAGTGACTGTGTTGAAAAATAGCTTTTGTAGCTAAGAATTTACTCTATCAATGAGTGGTATTGTACTCTTTATATTTGTTGTAGTTTCCATGGAAGTAAATAGGAGGCGTTACTTCCAGAGCGACCTACGTAGCCCTGCTTGGCCAGGTGAAGCCCTGCGATGGCCCAGCTCACCAGCACTGCTGGTCAGCACAGAGAGCACCTGGAAGAGCACCAGGTCTGCTTACCATAATCCTTTATCAGATCACAAAGGCTGAATGACCGTCTTCTGCCGGCAGCCGATGGCCGCACGAAGTAAAGCTGGGCCAGGTGGGATCCTTCGGGCAGCTGTTCCTGTTGAAGGGTACAGAACGCTCTCCACGTAGCGGCTCGTTGGTCTGGGGGTATGATTCTCGCTGAGGGTGCGAGAGGTCCCGGGTTCAAATCCCGGACGAGCCCTCTATTTTTTTTCTCCTCCTTGCCGTCCCACGGCCACCCACTTGTCGGCTGCCGGACAGGCCGAGCCCTGCACGCATTACAAACAGCGGCCAGCACCGCACGAAGCAGCAAGGCGAGCGACGCACTGTTCCGTTCTAAGAATGGGATCAGCGTCAGCAAGTCGCCAGAAAAAGGACCCCTTCTCCGTCTTGTATTCCCCTTGCGCATTGAGCCTGCTTGCCCCCTGCCTCCTCTCACCGCCGGCGTTGCCTCGTCTGCACCCCCCTGAGCCCCGCGATGCCAGCCCGTCGCGGAACAGCCAAGACGCCAACAAAAACACACTACAGCTGCACAGCGGCAAAAAGAGGAGGAAACGCTTCCTCCCCACACCGAGGGCTCGTCCGGGATTTGAACCCGGGACCTCTCGCACCCGAAGCGAGAATCATACCCCTAGACCAACGAGCCGCTCTCTGCCTAGCTTTCCATAGCTGAGCACTTGACTCATCTGCACCGCCTCCTGCCCGTTACCACATTCGAACAAGAATGCTTTGGTGCCCTGCCATGCCCCCCCGCCCCAGACTGCCGCCGTTCCGCTCGCCCGTCGCACACGCCGCTTCTCCGCCGAGCTGCGACGCCTGCCACGGCTCCTCCAGCTTTGTACGCTCTCTCCGACCCTGGCCGAGGCGGGGGCTTGAAGCCGGGCGAGCTCATTCTCAGCGAAGGGAGGGGACACTAGGAAACATTCCCGCTCCTCCCCCCGGATGGCCGTGGTTTAACCGTGCCGGCCGCTGCCGGGGTGTGGGTATCTCTTTCCCACGCACGGGTAGGGCGAGGGCTGATTGACACACCGATCGACAGTCGGGGCTTCCCGCTGTCGTCACTTACTCCCGTTTGCCCATTGGTGTCCTTAGCTCTGCCCCCTGTATCCTGGCAGCAAGGACACGGCAGGGATACATAGCTACCTGCACTCCGCTTTTGCAGCGCTGTGATTTTTTTCACAATTGCTCTCGCTCATCCTATAGAAGAGGTGAATGTGAGGTTTGTGTGCAGCCTGTGCCAGTGTTGCCTGCTGCTTCAGGCTCCTACGTTGACTCAGGAGGAAACACACGTTTTGTTTAGTTTTCTTTTTATTCCACCATTTATTTCTTCTGTTTCTCCCTCAGATTTCCACTCCCTTGCTCGGGACACACATGCTCATTCTCTAAACAGGCACACATGAATTGATATATACAGTCAGGCACAGTCACTCACAGGTGGGACGCTGCTGAGAGAGGAAACAGGATACAGTGAACGATTGCAGCCTGCCCTGGCATACAAGCTTTAACACACGTGTTAAAATAGGTCCAAAGGCCACAATACTCCATAACATGGCTCAAAAGGATGTGGGCATCATGTTTGCCAATAAGCTCATTCTACATACCAGGGCATATGTGTCTGTCTCTTGACAGGTAACCCCACAGTGCTCTCATTCGAGGAGAAGAAAGGCAGGGCATAGAGGCATAGAGACATTTCTCCCTTTGTGATTTTAGAGCTGGCAAACAGAAAGGGGACATCCCTCCAAACCCTGGGTTTTGTAACGGTGCTGTGCTTCAGAGCCCAGTGCAGGAGGGACATGGGCTGTGTTGTGTTAAATCCTTGTGCCTGCTCATTGGACAGGGACAGCACGGGCCTCTGAGTCTGCTCAGCTTAATATGTACTAGGAGGAGCTTTGTGAGGGATGAAGAGGAGCTGCCTGGCTCTGCCTTTGGTCTCTGTAGCTGTGTCCATAATGCAGAACCCCAGGTGACTTTCACTCAAATAAAATTAATAGGCAGTTTCTAGTAAATTGGGGTGCTTCCCATCAAAAGCATCACTGAGTAGTTTCAAAAGGGAATCAAAAGGCAGAGTCTGGAAGTTAAAAAGACTGATGGACAGGTGGCTCTTTTAAATCAGGACTGGACCACAGCGTCGGGTAAGAGAACTTGGCCTGTCCTCAGCACATCTTTTCTGTGCCTCATGTCTGTTCATTGTTACTTTCCACCAGCACTAAAATCACTCCAAAAAGTTGAAGGACACAAAAACTGCTTACCATGACTGGGTGTTTCACAGATCAGCCAGCTCAACCCCCACTTCAAAGGCATTTTATGCTTTATGAACAATTTCCTAAGATTTTCCCGCATTAAGAATTCACATTGTCTGCATTAACATATATGGAGAAAATATACTTTTTTTCCTACAATTGAAACATTATTTGCTGAAATTTGAAAACCCAAGATATTTCAAAAGAAGCTACTGAAAAAGCACCATACACATATGTACGTAGCTGATGAACTTCATCTAAGACTAGTGCAGGGGAGAATAAAATGACATGCTGGAGCTCAGCAGGAATAAGGAACAGAGGGCCCAGGAGTGGCTGCCAGATCCAGGACAGAACGTAGCAAGCAGATCTCTCAGTCTCCAGTTACCATCTTGTGAAGTCAGCCAGCACCTCAGTTTTGTGCTCCCTAGTGATTGTAAGGCAGTCTCTTGTTCTGACTGTCACAAAATATGATGGTGTAAAGCAGAGAGACGGTGAGCAGACACTCAACTCTGGGATCAGTCTGGATCTCGGGGGATATCTGTACTCTGCTCCTTTCCTGCCACTGAAGGTTTTCCAGTAGCTTCCATCTTGATTGAGTTAGATGGCTCCTATTCACACATCATCTCCTGTGTCCTGGTTGGGTATGTCCTCTGGAGAAGGAAAAAGGATGAAAATGATGAAAAATAATGATAAGTCTAAGTAAAAATGCAAGTGGGGAATCTGTGACTTGGTGTACTTCGGTGGTTTCCATGCTAGACTGCCTCTTTCAGTCAGTCCTTGCCCAACCAAGGATACATTTGAAAAGGAGGCAGGTTGAGGTGAAAGCAGATGTTTCCTCAGACCTCTGGCTATGTTGCCAGTGGCTGGAAAATCAGGAATAAGCTATATTGAACAAGCTCTGCTTTAATCAGAGGAAATCTTCTACTGGAAGTGGTGGAGGCTCACAGAGGCTGCTTGCAGGGCTGATCATGAAACTGGTGTGAATATATACATGATTTTTGTCAGCGTAGCTAACAGGATAACAAGGTATATACCTATAAATACAGTGCCTGTAAATGTATGCATGTATGTATACAACACGTGCACACAAAAATGCATACATGTAGGGAGGTATATAGAATAGTACATACGAAGTAGAGTTAGTATTAAACACGGTTTCTACTTTCAAATTGCTTTCAAAACAGCAGTTGGGTAGTGTGCCAAACATCAGACAGCCTCTTTCATTGTACTGCAGATAGAACTGTTTATTCCTTCTTTGTCTCTTTGTCCTTTTTTTCTGTAACACCAGCTTGGAGAACTGGTTGTTTTAAATGTTGAGATTTGATACTCTTGAGGTGTAGGAAGCAGCATAAATGTTGGCATGTTCTGTCACACTTTGCATTTTTACTAGTAAGCAAAAACATCTGGTATTTTAGCAATTATTCTCATGCTGACCGCACTTACCTTGTGTGTGTCACAGCTTCTCTGTCCCCATGTCCTGCATGGGTGATGTTAAAGGCTCACTGACAGTCTCTAAACCCACTGCCTCCTGCAGCGGTTCAGATGCCAGTGGTGTTTCTTCAGTGTCTGATGTTCTCCGTGTGACTTTGCTCTCACTGGTTTCCTTTTCTTCAGCTTCTTCCTTCTCTTCATCTCCCTTCTCCTGTTCACAGGCACCACTCTCCTCTTGTCCCTGAGGAGCCTCAGACACCTTATCTTCCTTGTCTTCAGAGGGTGACTGGGGTGAGTTCTCCTCTCCTGAAGCACCATGACACACCTCCCCCTCCTCCTTTTCTGTATCCCCTGCATTGCTCTTGCAAGGAGTCATTTCTTCTGCCTGCTTTTCCCCTTTCTCTTCATTTTCTGATCTGCTGGATCCTCTCCTCGATGGGGGCTTCTCATCAGACACCGTCTGTTTCTTTATTTCTTTGTTCCCTGTTTCTGCTTCCTCTGTCTTACCCTTATGCCCAAATACTTCATCCCCATCTTCCTTGGCACCATTTTCTGGAGAGGGAATGATGTTTCCTAAATCTTCCCCATCTCCATAGTCAGACAGAGATC
Organism: Odontophorus gujanensis; assembly: GCA_013399175.1. NCBI lineage: Eukaryota > Metazoa > Chordata > Aves > Galliformes > Odontophoridae > Odontophorus > Odontophorus gujanensis. Next base: position 108,279 of record VXAB01013191.1, on the reverse strand, counting down.
TTCGGAACTTCCTGGAAGGAGGCCTACGCTTTATTGATCCTCGCGTCCGCACCTTGAAGGCAGGAAAAGAAGACATTGAAGCAATCCAAGAACAGTACTGGAAAGCAGGATAGCACAACAGAGGAAAATACTGGGGGAAACTTGATTGCTGCACTGGTTTTCCTGCTCTGCTATTGAGAGGTGTGGGGACTACCTGTTGCTGAAAGAGTGCTTTATAGGATAAGCAGCTGAAGATCACTGTCCCAGTATTAACTGTGAGACTGTCCAAGCTAGAACGTAAGCCACAGAAACTGATACCATGGTGCAGATGTTGCTGACACTGGCTGCTTCAGCCTCTTCAACTTTTTGCAGTTTGGTGACTGAGGAAGGAGTCTGCGCTCCAGAGGAAGCTGGTGAATGCAGATTACAGCTCCTCATTTAAGTGCTGTACACTCCGTGCAACACCTGGGCAGACTGTCACGGCTCCACAAACAGCACCTTAGCCACCTTTGACGTTTGCTGGCATGTGGCACCATCTCCTCGTGGTGCTCCCTGCTCAGCTATCAGCCACCCAGTTACTGCTGAGCTGAAATCATTGAATCCTATTTTACTCCTTCTCTATAGCCATGGGGACATGAATGCTGCTGGAGCCAGTGGCCCACAGAACCCTGTGGACTGGTAGGTAGAGAGAAGATTCACAGAAGTACACCAAAGAGCTGTTTCAAACCGAGCTCTTAGATCTCCTGACTTGGCTACTGAGCCACACTGTTATGGGAGGACTGAAGGCTTTAGCCTTCCCATTCCCCGTCAGCTACAAGCAACGGACAAGCTTTATCCTGCTGTGCTGGAGACCTAGTGGATGCCCTACCTTGTTATAGAACTGCAGCTGAGTTCCTTCTGGGGGTTTATCAAAGCTGACCGGCGTCTCACTTGCTTCACAGGACTGCGGCTGGATCCCTGGGCTGCTGGGCGTTGAGGGAGGGGTGCTGAACGGAGAAACCATGACTTTCAGACCAGGGCTTTTGGGAGATGCTCCCGGCAGCAGAGCTGCTGGCGCAAAAGCCAGATTGGCCTGCAAAGAAAAACGTCCGTCACTGCCGTGGGTGACACCGGTGTGTAATACATGCATTAACCACGTGGAGGAACCCTTGCTCACGCCACGGGGCCACCGCGTCTCAGCTGTCATAGCCCACATACCTTCTGGTTATGGGTCTCTCCTGGTGACACTGTCAACAAACAAGTCCGGGCAGAGGAGTTATGACTGGACATTTGCCCTTCCCCAACAGCTGGATCTCAAGATGAGTTCTTTTGTCATCCTAAGGACTTTGGGGATTTTCCAGTGACCCAGCCAAGCCAGCACAGCGTACAGTGGCTGAGCCAAGGTATCAACAAGCAGTCAGCAATCACACTGAGATTTAAACCATCCCTTTTTGTGCCCAAGCAGACCTCACTTTTTCAAGGTTGGTCTGCAGGTCTTCTGAATGATCTGTACAGCCATGAAGAGAGAGAAGGCCATGGAAAGAAACAAGTTTGTGATTAACTGTGGCAAAGCACCTTGTGCTAGCCTGCCATTAAGAAGTTCTCCAGGCAAATGTCCTTGGGTGCATGAACAGGGTCACTGCTATGAATAGGCTTGTGTTGTGTCAGGGGGCTCAGGAGGCATTATGTTCAGAAGTCACGTATGCTGCTAGCATTGGCAGCTGGCAGTGGTAGGGCACCATGTCTATGGGCTATTGAGTGTTGAGCTGTCCTCAGTGGCATGAATCAGGTGCCACTGAGAGACAAAAAGCACAAGAAGCACAGGCTGCTTGTGTGTAATTCGGGGAACTGAGGTGAGGAAAGCACAGTTTCTAAGCGCTCTTAGTGGAGACCCAAGGGCACTGTCCACTCACAGGACTTCATCTGTCTTTGCTCCAAGTGAGCTCCCTGAGACATGCAAGTGGTTTAAACTGCTGTGGAGAAAGAGGTAGAGAAAACCTCAGCCACAGCTTCCCTCCCGTCTTATGAGGTGCTTTTAAAGTGATGCGGTATATGCCACAGATCCAGTCCTGTGCCCACGCCCAAGGACAGCTGGACTGCTTCTGACAGTGGTTACCCATTAGCAGACCTGCTCTGCCCTCCTTATTTATGCACTGTGGGACCAGGCCCTTGTTGGTGAGGCCACTGTCCTTCTTATCTAGCTGTCACCCTTGGTTCCTGGGTCCTCTTTGTGGCTCCTCTGCAAGGGAAGTGGCTCTGACAAACGCAAAGCAGTTTTAATTGACTGGGGCAACTACGTGGGCTCTTCTAGGACCTACCTGTAGCTTTTCAATCATGGGGGAGCTTTTCACCTTGACCTTGGGAACAGGACAAGCATTTGGAGATGGCTTCTGCAAAACGAAAACATGAAAAGGTCACATTAAAGTAGGTGAAAAAAAGGAAACGCAAAAAAAGTGCACAACTTGGAAGAGATGGAAGTGCTTGTAAGGGAGCAAATGAAGCCTCATATAAGGCCTTCACACAAAAGTTTCCCTTCTTCTTTCCTAATCACGCTCCCCTTTTGTTTTCTAGACATCTTAGGGCTCTACATGCACGCATCCTTCTTTTGGAAGAAAAGGCGATTGTCCTTTGGCTGAAGTGTTCGAGTTACAGGCTGCTACATGGCTTTTAGTTGAGTATCTAACCTATGATACAGTTTCCTCTGGTACTATATGAGGATTAGACAGATTAAAATTCTACCCCTCAAAGCCTACAAAGCTTAATGTTGGTAAAACATTACAAACTTTTTATAATGGTAAAGACTTTCTGCTACCACTCAACTAATAGTTACGGAGTACCCAGTTAGTTTGGAAAGGAAAAGTCTAAGTGGCCAGAATGGTTGAGCTATGAAAGATTCAAAACTGAGAAAGGGAGAGTATTCCTTTGAGAAGGAACGTATTACTGTTTTCAGATCCAAAGGAAAAGGAAGGAATGTGAGACTTTAAAGGCTGTGTTTCTCTGGCATGGAGGCAACAAGAGCCTGTAGCTATCAGAAAAGAAGGTTCAAGAACCATTTCCTTAAGGGCAGGCACTGATGTGAAATTTGGTGGATAAACCTCATATTTTGACATTACAGAAATACAGAAGTGACTGGAAAGGGCTTGAATATAAACTTGGGTGAGTCACAGCCAGCTTCTTGGGATCTTCTTGGGATCTGCTCATTCTAGGGTGCTGTATGAAGAACACCTCAAGACAATATTTTGCAGGCATTGCTGAAAGAAACACTCTTCACTCTAGATTAATTATTCCCTTATTCTGAAGAGCAGAACTATTATATTTAAACCTCTAGTGTTCATCTGAAGTTAAAATAATAATAATAATAAAAATGCCCCCAGTGCTAAATGCTGTTCAAATGTAATAAATTCTAGCAGGTTCTGCATTAAAATGATTCAAAGGTGGTAACTGTGTGGTTCTGTCAATGTAGTAAGGTAAAAAAGAAAAGCAGTAGAAATGGGATGTGTCTCTGTGTTACCAGAGTTGGAAGCAGTGTGCTGCTATCTCTGAGTCAGTGCTTATATGGAAGCATGGGAGGGTTTGATGGTGCATGACAGATGTCTTCAGCTGCACAGCTTGATTGCTGTGCTACCTGCAAGCTAATGTCTCAAGACAGAATAAACTGCAGAGAAGAGATTCTTTGTCCCTGGATTAAATTGATAACTCACTTGCCCATTGTTCTGGCTTGTCTCAGTTTTGTTGGAATACAGTGGAAGGGAGCATGGTGGTTTCCTCCGAGTTGGCTTATGTGGTGGCACCTAAGAGAAGAAAGCAACTAACTCAGCAGAAGAAACATTAGCTTTTTGTTGTTGTTTTGTTAAGTGAAATTCAAGCACCAAACAGCATGCTCTGTAAGTGACCTGCTTGGATGGCAGGGCCCCGCTTACCTAAAGGAAATGTCCAAAAGGCACCACATGACATTAATATATGGATATGTGGCCAGCATGCTAGGCTCACAGCATCTCAAGCCCAATTCTAATACTGGAAAAGTAGGTTATATATCTTTTCTTAGCATGAACCATGAGACTGTTAGTTCTGTGCAAAGGATGCTCTTCAGAGGTGTGAAGGGTGGAGAAGCCTTCCCAGAATCTTCATCTTCAAAGCGCCCTGCTGGACAACCCCTTCCCCCACCCCATCCCCACTGGAATAGCTTGGCATTGTTCTCTTTCTGTCTCATTACCACAACTTGTTCTTAAAGAATCTCAGCTTCCTACCTGGTTCATGATCTTATTAATTTTTGGACAAGATTGCGGATATTTCTTAATATCCATAATATAATGTGGGGATAGTTTTGCTACTTCATAACAGGCAGGCATGTGAAAAAAATTGATTAGGCACATGCTCTTTATAGAACTGGATGTCTTGGAAGACAAGTGGAGTTGATTTCAGTTAACTACTGGTGGTATTACACCCAACCACGGTAATGCTGCATCTTGAAGCAGACAAAAGCAGTCTTGCCCTTCCCCTTTCATCACACTTGAAAGCAGCAATACCAAGATTTATTGAAACCCTACCATTTTGCAACCAAACAGTGCTGTGTTGTGCCACAGTGGTGACCAGAGGTTCACTGGCTGATAGGTTCCTCATTGCTGGCATGGGTCAAGCAAGGGTTAAGGACCTTCCAGGCAACCATTAATCTGAGGCCAGCCTGAGAAAGCTGTGGGGAAGTGACAGGCGGGTTGGAGAGAAAAGACAGGAAACTTTGTCCTCCTCATTCCCTGGAGAAAATGAGTTTTTCCCTCACTGTGAGGCCCCTCTACCCTGCCTGGGCTTGGGAACAGCAGAGGTCTGCAGATAACATAAGGGAGGTCTGGGAACTTAACTGGGCTTCCTAAGGATGAGGAACTTGGTGCAATTAAGTCCCAAACCTTAAGAAGAGGAAATGACTGTAATGGAATGGATGGAGTAGTGTACTGGTGACTAGAAGAAAAAAAGTAGTGGCCAGGGAGAGATTGCTATAACCAGCCTGGGGCCCAGCTATATGAGTGTTAACCTCCGATAAACAGTGGCACGCCTAGCCCTGCAGAACAGAGGTCACCAGTGTATCCCAACAAAGACATGATGGGTTACAGGGAGGATGCCCTTAGGTCCAGCCTGGGACAATACTGAAAGCAGCTGAGCAAGAAAAGCAAACAGTTCAGTTTTAAAGGAGTTTTAAACCTACCATCTGGAGATGACCTGTCAGTAAGCATTTACACTTCCCAAAAAAGTGTGTAATGATACAGGGGACTCTCCTAAAACGTCAGTGTCCATTCCTAAACACTTTGATTCTCCTTTCTTCCTAAGAGAGGTATTCAAGTGTTCTGCTTATCTGGTGAAAAACAACTTGTGAGTTGGATGCTTGGCATAGTGGGCTTTCAGTAAAATACAGCCTCAGCGTCACAGAGAATGGCTCAGGGTCTGAAATGTTGTTACTGCAAAGGAGTAACTAACTAGGGCAATTAAGGAGATAGCTTTCTGTTTCAGAAACGTATAGAAGGTAGCACCTGAAGAAAACTTTCTCCTTTTGTGAACGAGGTGCTGGTGACCTGCCACTGGCTTTTATTCTATGTTACCTATTGTTTGACGCCTTCTTCCATGGCTCAAAATTAGCTGCATTATTATTCATTGCATTCCTCAGCCCACAGAAGCCAGCCTACACAGTATATGCATTGCTGCTTGCTACTGTTAGAGATATGTGCATATCCCAGCCGGCTTTAGAGCATCTCAGTTACAGTGGCACGTGGCACTATGAAAAAAAAATGCACAAATCAGCAGCACACTAAAGATAGTGTCATAGCTTGCATTGCACTTGTGAGACAAAGCCTTTTAGAAGATTCAAAATCAAGGTGGATTTATGCTTAGATCACTGAGGCTCTAACTTCTACAGGAAGAAACAAGTGCCTAATTTCCCACTTAATTACCTGCTGGTGGCTACAAAGCTCCTTACCTCTTTTCCAGTGATACTGGCTGCTTGCTCTTTGAACTTCCCAGCTAGCTGAGCCACTGAGGGTGATGCTGACTTGTCCACCTCTGAATTGGTCTCTGTTGGTCTGTTCTGACAAATCAGAAACAGTATTCTGTGAGCAAAGGCTGAGAAAAATAAGCAGGCTAGAGAGGAGCCTGCTTGTGTGTTACAAAGTTCAAGAGTAAACAAGGACTTAAAGCAGAGTTTCTCACATCTGGCATCAATCATCCAGTCTAAGAGCATAAGTTTTGGGAATACAGAATGTAGCATTACATTAAAATATCCAAGGTAGTAAGTAGAGTCACATAAAATGAGTAATTCATATCACCAGCTGAAGGTTCCATACTCAGTATTTTTCATGTTCCCTCCCTTCCTAGCAGTGAACTGATGGAACTGAGTGATAAATGACATCCCCATTGACTTCTCATCCCTCCCACCCCTTTTTGCTGCCCCAGTGACAAGTGTTTTTCATTTTCCAGTGATTCTGTTATGAGAAGCTAATCTCTGCCCCTGCAGAAAACTAGCATCTGCCTGGGGATGTCCCTGTGCTGTTCTGCTTTCTATGGCAGCGAAATAATTGGGCAGGTGGGTGGGTGGGAGGAAATATCAGGGCTGAGGGAAGCTTCCCCTATCCTGGGACACAGCAAGCAGAGAAGTGGGAGGATTGCTGGAAACTGGGTGGCACAGCTTTTCCTTCAGCAAACAGCCCTGCTCATCCCACATTTACCTTGTTTTCTTTGCTATGTGTGTATCAAGTAAGGGCAGGAGTAAGCCTTGAAATCAAAGCTTATGAAAGGAAACTTTTGTTCTTTGTCTTCAATATCTGATGCAGTGAAAACCAAACCAGAAGAACTGTGAATATCTAGCCAACAATCCTTGTTTTGTTGGTAACTGAGACCTCAAAACAACAAACCAGGCTATGAACCATCGGAAAGGAGCCTCTACTCCATATACTACCGCTATTAATGCATGACCAGCACTACACTTTTTGTCCTTCACCCTCTACATGTTTCTATTTCTCAGTCAGAAAGTACACCAAAGGCTGTAGTTTGAGGAATCACAGAAGTTTAGGGGTTGGAAGGGACCTCTAGAGATCATCTAGTCCAACCCCCTGCCCAATCTTCCCTCTTAAAATTGTTCCATGCACTTCTGACCAGCTTCCCTGCATCCTTCCACAAAATCATTCCAAACTCAGTCTTCTCTGTGAGCTTCTGGCAGTTCTTCTTTCTATCTGCTCAGCCTTCATTAGAGTCATGCTAGAGGCAGGGGAAGTGGCAGAGAAAGGGAAAGGAAGTAACGGTGAAGTAAGCAGATGAGGACAAACGTGCAGCCCAAAACAATGACAACTGGGCTCACTGGGGAGGCAGAGCCCTTTCCAGAGCTCCATGCTGTTCATGAAGGGCTGCCTGGAAAGAAGAGGGGAAGAAGAATGAAGCTGAGAAAAGGAGAAAGAATCCAGGTACTCAGCCTGAACCAGGGACTCAGCTATGGCTGAGGAGATGCAGGTGCTAGTAGTTTGTCTAGAAGGGTTTCCTCCCTTATAGTCTCTTTTTTCCTCATACTCATGCTTCTTTCACAGTCCTCTGCCTTCACCCAGAAAAGGCAGTGCATTTCCTCTTGCCCTCCTTGACCTCTTATGCTGGGGTTGTTGTGTGGCTGTTTTTTGTTAAACTTGTTGCTCTGCAGTCTGAAAACACGGCTCCTTTTCTCTAGATTTGATTGGACCCATGCAGCTGGAGAGATTCTGTGCATTTCTTGTTTAGCTGGTAGCAAAGCAGCACAACTCTCCAGCACATGGAGCCTGTGTCCGGCGTACAGGAAGCAGTGAGCATACCATTCTAAGATTAGAACAAGTAGCCCACGGGCTGTGTCTTCCCAAAACTGCCAGCTGCAGGCTCTCCAATTACACTATGCCTTCTGCTACAGGAAAAGTCCTTTCTCAGATCCTTTCTGGCAATTGAACTGCTGTCCTCTGTCCAGCTTTCTCTACATGATTTTTTTTCCCCTAGCTAGTGTTCCAGGCTGTATGCCTCCTAGTTGAGGAGGTTCACCATACTGGGATACTTGGATGCAGAAAGTTCCCTCCCTTGCTTGGGGAGGAAAGTGCTCTCCAGGGGCTTCCTGGGCACTGCAAGAAAGGAGGAAACCTCTTGTTCTTACTCTCCCTGGAGAGCTGGCAGCAGCCCTTGACCTCCTCCACTGCTTGGTGCTGGCTTGTGTTTTTCCCCTTTCAGTGACACAGTCCACCAACTTTCTGAATGATGATGAGGATCAGTGCTGCTCTTCTTTCACAAAAACAGCAGAATTATTCAGACTTCAATTCTGCACCTGACAGAAACGTGGTCTGCCTGCATGGACTAAAAGTGGTGAGCCAGGATATAAGACTTACTCCATCAGCCATTTGGTGGCTGATGTTCTGAGTTCCTTCACTCTAAGCATCACATATTCTGAGAGTTTTCAGATTGAGTGGCAAAACAGGAATTAAATTGCACCATCAGTGTAAACATGACACTGCCTGCAAAAGAGGAAGTGCAACTAGCAAGTTCTCTGTGGGGGGTTTCACTTTCCTCTCCCAGATAAGTTTATAAATTTGAGTAAATTTGAAAATGTTTTTTTCCAATCCCATCTCTTTACTTTTAAGACTGAACCCAGTCCCTTTAGCTGTGCTACAGAAGAAAATTTAGCCTTTATTCATGGAGTAGGTACAATTGTTGCAACTCAAGCAACACCAGCGCCTCTCTTTCCTTTGAAAGTGTCCTTTTCCTCTGGAGTCCTTGCCTCCCATGTGAGAGCAAAATGTACTGCCTGCCTGTCCTCAATTCTGCAGATGGCTTGAAGAGGCACCACTGTTTTTAGCAAAGATCTGTGCCCCTACTTCTCTCACAGGCTGTCTGTCAGACACACTGTCAGGCCCCACAGAAGTATCCCATGCCAACCCTGCAGTGTCTCTTCAAGGCACAGTCCTGACTGCACTGGCAGGTTGATATGGCAGAAAGTGCTAGGGTTAGAGAAGGTGCTAAGGACAAAAGAGGTCTAGAGACCACAGTTTCCTGCCTGTACCGTTTGTGTACTCACAAATAACTTTTGTTAAAGATCATGGATGTAAGATACAGGTGGGGAGTATCACTATAGATAATGAGTTTCTCATGAAATAAAAATTACAAAGAGTCCTGGGGAAAACTGGAAAGCCAGAGGTAGCTTTGGGGATTCATTCAAACATCCTGCTGGGATTGGTGCAAAACTGGCTCCCACCACCGCCAGGCCCTTGCAATTGAAAGCTGTCCTGACGCCATGTCATGGGATTGGTACCCTACAAGTTTGGACACTGTCTATAGTATGTGACTGCAATGCTGCTCAGAAGGGGGACCAGTTGGTGTTGGAAGCAGACACTGAGGGAGAAGCTCCAGTTTGGATTTGTGCATCTGCTTTGGCTGGTGAAAAGAGCGAATGTGTATTAGTTGCCATACTGTGAAGTGTTTGGGCTTAAGTAGTGCCTACATACCAGCTGAGTACCAGGAGAGATGTGTACTGCACTCTCTTCCACTTTGCCAGGAATCCTCTGAAGTGCCTGCTTTTGCAGTTATAATATTTAGGCTGCATAGAACACCTTTTAATTGCAAGAGCGGGTGGCGTTGCAGCACTTTGCAAGGCTGGAGTGTTTTGTGGCTATGAACACAGTTACTGCTTACATGACTGTTTGCACCAGTCTTATGTACTTTCCCACTCTTGCAGCTGCATCTAGACTTGGTTTTGAGGCCCAGCCCTGTCCTCTGCATCCATCCCCTTCTTCAAAGAGCTTCACAGGAGCTATTCCCGCAGGCAGTCCTCACAGCAGGCCATCATACCCACTGCCTTCTCACACTCTGTGCTTGCACAAGCTCTATGCAGCTCCCCCCATGACTCCCATGGAGTTTTTCATTGCTGCACTATCTACCTAAGCAAAAGCAAATGTGGCAAAAATAATGATAAAGATAGTGGCAGACACAAAATGGCATAAGAGGCTCAGGGCTGGTGTCTTGCACTCAGAAACAGGATTCAGAAATCAGAGACCTTCAGCAGACAGCTCTTAGTGCTGCACTGCAAGAAAACCGGTTGTCAATAAGCCAAGTGAAAAGCAGAGAGTGTCAGTGCTTTTGGGGTGCTGTTTCACGAAATCCTGGTTTGGACAGAGAGCTCATGTTTCCAACTGCTCTTTTCTCCCTTGACCTTTCCTTCCCCCTCTCTCATGCCAGTGTGTTTGTAGGGATGTGCTGTAAACGGGATCACTGAAATGATCTGGGCTAAAAATACTTCCCTCAACTCTTTACCAGGTTATTTTTATGCCCGATCATCTCAGTAACAGCATTGGTGGCACAGCCCAACAAGGGAGTAGACTGCAGCTGAGGGTCCAGACCTCACCAGTGCTCATTTGGCCAGTGTCTGAGGAAAGGCCATCCAGAATGTCTTCCTACTCAGAAGGTGATATGATTTTCTTCACGCCCCTCCCACCCACTGCTAACCCAGGTACCTGGCCTTAAGAGGCACACATTTGTTAGTACTGCAGTGAGGGCATATTTTGAGCTTTTCTCTCTATCCACTGCGCTGTTTTGAGAAGCTCCTATTCTTACACTTCCTCAACTCTGCTGATGCAATTGCCCGCAGAACTGTGCTGTGAACCAGGTCGGGGATGTAATTCTGACTACAAATAACCAATCAAAAAAAGAAGAAGGTTGTTATTAATTCAGGTTCACCATGCCACCCTGCATGGCACAGCAACAACATGGGCACAGGGAGTGCTGAAGCCTACGGTGTGGCAGAGGAAGAGCAGCTCCACACCTATAGCACCTATGCAGCCAAGGAAAGGATGGAGGAGGTGTCTGGGGGCAGGAATCTGCTTTGGTCAAAGCTCCTGCCAAAATAAACATTACTACACTCTGCCCGGGTTCAGTGAGAAATACTGGGAAACGATGTTGCAGTTTCCTTTGAAATTAAAGTGAATGCAGGAGAAACCAGAGCCTTGCACAGTCTCCCCTTTCACACCTGACCCTGCAAAGCAGCACTCCCAACCAGACTCATGCCTTCTGCTCACATCTTTCCCAGACACCACATGAACATGTCTCAGTTTTCAGTAAGGTAGCTGCAGGATTTAAAGAGCCAACCATTCAGAGACCTTGTCTGCAGGGGGAAGCTTACACCATGTACCCTGCGGTCACTATCTCAGCTTGCACAGGGAGCAATATAACCTTCATCTGATAGAAGTGCCTTTTTTTTTTTTTTGTCAGCATAACTGAACTCCTTCACAATCTGCTGCCTTAAGACAGCCATTCTCAAATGTCACAGGTACCTGTTTCTAACACAGAAGACAATGTTTTGAGAGTGATGTGTTATGCTGTAGCAAGGCACCCCTGGGGGTGGACATCTCTTATCCCCATGGTGAGGTTATGCAACTTCCCTCTGGAAAGGACTCCCCCTGTGCAGATTGAGTTTGGTGAATCAGAGACATCCTACTTTCTTGCACATCAAGCAGTGGAGAAGTGCTGACAGCATCATCTCCTCCCACGATGCCCCATGAAGATATGGGGTGTCCATAACTTCAAGTACAAGCTAATCTCTTCTCCCTGGACAATCTTCTACTGGACTTGTGGCAAATGTTGTATTTCATATGAGTCACTGTATATTCACAAAGCACAACATATAAGGCACCATTCCAGTCTATCTGGAGAGAATATGAACTTCTGCACTGCAGAATGCATCATGAATGCTCTTCACCACCAGCCAAACTTGTGCGTGTGACCAGTCCTAGCTGGCTAAAAGCCACAGTAATATTCAATATTGTGCAATACATAATTATACCATGTCTGTATGAACTGATAAAACCTCCAGTTAGAAAGATCCCTGGATTACCTGTTCTGAGGTCAGTGTCCAAAGAGGCTAATATACCAAACCATTATTTTCTACTCTTAGATTCATTTACTGTTCAAGGAAGAGAATCTAAAGAAACTTGAAATGGATCCCTGGGTGTTAAGTCTTAGCCACAAAGCAGAAAATAGTGCACAACAGACAAGCTTTGGTTCACCTGGGCAAATCTGCCTCTCTTTTTGTCTTGTTCAATGGCAGGAGCTAGGTAACTGAATTTTTCTTTTCAACCTCTTCTAACAGGCACCAGTTATTTAAACTCTTGTGTAAGTGCAGGTAAGATTAGATAGCTTGTAAGGAACTCCTCTTTAAATGAACTTTAAAAAGCTCAAGAAGAGGTCTTAATTACAACTGGATCCAAATTACCCATGGATAAATCTAATATATAGTCTTCAGTTTCATTCAAAGCCATCTCTCTGCATCTTCCACTTAGATGAATCCCTGTTTGCATCCTCGTGCCAACATAATTTAAACTGTTTATCTGTGTTCATGTGAGCACCACAGCGGCATCAAGATTATTTTGAAAGGGGAACATTGTTAGGACTGCAAAAGGAGAAATAAGTGAGAAGGGCCTGTTTAGAACACAAACTCCCCCAAAGGAGCAAACTGAAAGGCAAGAGGATGGGAAAATAACTGAATCACAGCGTGAGGAACCAGGATGCAAAAATTGCAAGAATCCAGGCACAATCTGAACCTATTAACTCTTCTGGTGGTCCACGGAAGTATCATCTAGGGCTGAGTGTAGATTACCCAGGAAGTGGGAGGGCTCACACTCATGTAGCCCATTTTTACATCCCTAGAAGGAAATCTCACGGTGATGGTTCCGACTGGAGTTCAGCAGTACGTCGGGCCCCTCGCTCAAGAAGCAACACATCCCAAGATGTAAGCCTTGAATAAACAAACCTCTTCTTGCTACACTGACCCCTCTTCACCCCAGCAAAACATCTTCCTTCCCATCTCTTTCTTTACCCTTCTTCACAAATCATTCTCATTGGAGACAGTCCAACTCCCTGTTTCAGGAGGGATTTGTGTGGTTTATTTATTCACTTGGCCTCTTATCTGGCAATGCTGCTGCTCCTCATCTGCTCGTGGTAAATTTTAACTACTGGCAGAAGCCCCAGATAGAAGTGGCTGCAGCTGTGCCTGCTGTGATACCTTTTAGCCAGTCCTGTCTGTCACTGTGTCCGCATAGCTCCCTGAGATTCAGGTCCAAGGCTCCTACTTGCATTTCCTACCATTCATTACAGAACAGGAGCAACAGTAACAGTGTTGCTCCACCACAGCAAATGCGATGAGTACTGCGTGAGCAACATCTGCAAACCTGCCATATCAGACCTTTATTGCAGTTATTTTCCAGGTGAAGATAGGTCCCAAATACCTTGCAGTTCTGTCAAGGGAATCCTCCATGCTGGAAAAGAAATAGTAATTTTCTACTTTTCTTTCTGTCATGTTTTCATTGATAAGCCTTTATCAGAAGCTAAACAACTCCATTTCATGAAGTGTCAGGTATCTTCTTAAATCCTTCCTGTTGGTACATTTCACAGTGGAGAGCAAGCTTCTTGCCTGAGAGCAAATCACTGCAGCCTGTCTCTCAAGTTTGCAAGTAAGTTAGCCACGAGAGTAACTCTGAGACATACAACATCCCTCCTCAGAAATGGTACCCTAGTCAACACTTATCCCACCACATATGAATGAGGAGAGGATGAGTGTGCATCTGAACTTAACCGCAAGTCTGTTACATAGCCACAATGACAGTGAGAAAGAAGTTCTGACTGTAACACAGAGCAGAATAGTATGAGGAACAGGGACTTCAAAGGAAGCTTGCATGTTAGCTTTTAGGAGAAAGGGCAGGAAAATCTTACTTTACATGAAATATGTAAAATTTTCCTGTGTTTGGGAAGAGTTTACTTTAGGGAAACATTTTTTTTTTAGACTTGCAGTGGTCTGGTCTTAATTTTCTCCTCCGAGGGTTCCCTTGTGAACTGCTGCCATCTTGGCACTCAGGGTCAAGCGCTGCACAAAGGGTAACGGGAGGATGTTTCAACTCAGTAATGATGAGCAGCCTTCCTCTAGAAGACAGCAAGCAGCTCCCAAACACAGTGCAGCTGTTTCAAAACTACAGAGACTAAGATCTGCCAGATTTAAAGGCTCACGTAAGCAAGACTAGTGAACTAGGCCAGGGTGGGAGATATCTAGTAGAAATTAGTAAAGGGACAAATGCTTTTCATAGGAAGGGACTCTGCGTTGAACTTGTCCACTATATGCTGTACCAAAGTGGTAATGTACTTCCATCTTACCTACTAAAAATAGAAGGGAAACTTACAATGGTTATCCATGGCTTGCATTACCCATGCCTACACGTAAAAGGGCCTGGATACGTAGCACAGTAGTTGGAGTGTGAGTTTTCCCCAGAAAGCTTTGCTGTTTCTTTGGATGAGAAACTTGCTCAGAGTCCTTCTCTAGTACTTCTCTACAGGTAACATGAGATTGCCTAGAGTTTCGGAACATCAAAGCCAACGGTTATTGTGAATAAAAAACCACCCTAACTGCACTGGGCTACAGACATCACTAAATAGGTGGCTGGAGCTAGATGACGTGGCTTCAGGGCATTCAAGTACAGGTGCACATACATTATCCACAGCAATGCTGTGCCTACTACAATGGGCAGAGCCATCCAGACTGGGGGGAGCTGGGAAGGAGAGAGCAGCCAGTGCCAGAGGAAACATCCATAGACTCCAGGAAATTAGAAGTGGCAAATATACTATCTGCTTTCCACTTCAGAGGGTGACTAGAATGAAAATAAAATGCAATAAGGGTTGTTTCAAACTGCCCTCTAAGAAGTTCCCCTTTTCTTGTTGATCATAGAATCATATAATGGTTTGGGTTGGAAGAGACCTTTAAGATCATCTAGTTCCAACCCTCTCATGTTGACAGGGACACCTCCCCCTATTCTAGGTTGCTCAAAGCCCCATCCAGCCTGGACTTGAATGCTACCAGGGAGGGGACATCCATAATTTCAATGGGCAACCTGTTCCAGTGTCTCACCACCCTCACAGTAAAGAATTTCTTCTTAATATCTACTCTAAATCTACCCTCTTCCAATTTAAAACCATTTCCACTTGTCCTGTTGCTATACGCCCTTATACAAAGCCCCTCCCCAGCTTTCCTGTAAGCCCCTTCCAGGTACTGGAAGGCTGCTGTAGGATGCCTCTGAAGCCTTCTCTTCTGCAGGCTGAAGAACCAAGGATCTCTCAGCCTGTTCTCATAGGGGAGGTGCTCCAGCCCTCTGTTCATCTTCATAGACCTCTTCTGGTCCTGCTTCATCAGTTCCGTGCTCTTCTTGTGCTGGGGGCCCCAGAACTGGACACAGTACTCCAGGCGGGATCTCACAAGAGCAGAGTAGAGGGGCAGAATCACCTCCTGGTCACACTTCTCTTGATGCAACCCAGGATACAGTTGGCCTTCTGGGCTGCAAGTGCACATTGCCAGCTCATGTTGAATGTTTCATCAACCTACACTCCCAAATCCTTCTTCTCAGGGCTTCTCTCAAGACATTCTCCGCCCAGCCTGTATCTGTGCTTGGGATTGCCCTAACTCATGTGCAGGACCTTGTACTTGGCCTTGTTGAACTTCATGAGGTTAGCATGGGCCAACCTGTCAAGCCTGTCCAGGTCCCTCTGGATAGCATCCCTTTCCTCTGGTGTGTAAACTGCACCACTCAGCTTGGTATCATCTGCGAACTTGCTGAGAGTGCACTTGATCCCACTGTCCATGTCACCTACAAAGATGTTAAATAACACCTGTCTCAACACTGATCCCTGAGGAACGCCACTTGTCACCGAATTCCACTTGAACATTGGTCCACTGACTGCAACTCTCTGAATGCAACCATCCAGACAATTCCTTAGTGAGTGGTCCATCCATCAAATCCATTTTTCTCCAATTTAATGACAAGGATGTCATGTGGGACAGTGTCAAATGCTTTGCACAAGTCCAGGTAGATGACATCAGTTGCTCTTTCATTATCCACTGACACTATAATTCCATCATAAATACCCATCATGTTTGTCAGACGACTTGTGCTTGGTGAAGCCACGTTGGTTACCACCAATCACCTCATCTTTATTTTCTATGTGCCTTAGTAGGGTTTTCAGGAGGATCTGCTCCATAATCTTGCCAGGCACAGAGGTAAGACTGACTGGCCTGTTGTTCCCTGGATCTTCTTTTTTTCCCTTCTTGAAAATGAGAGTTAAGTTTCCCCTCTTCTAATCAGTGGAAACTTCATGAGACTTCCATGACCTTTCAAATATGACAGATAGCAGTTTGGCAACTTCATCTGCTAGTTCCCTCAGAACCCATGGATGGAGCTCATCGGGTCCCATGGATTTGTGCACCTTCAGGTTCTTTAGACGGTCTTGAACCTGATCTTCACTTACAGTCGGTAGATCTTCATTCTCCCTGTTCCTACCTTTGCTTTCTGCAGCTTGGATGGTGTGGCTAGAGCCCTTGTTGGTGAAGATGGAGGGAAGGAAGTCACTGAACACCTCAGCTTTCTCCATATTCCCTATGATAAGGTCTCTAGTTTCCTTTTGGAGAGGCCTCACATTTTCCCTGGCCTTCCTTTTATCACTGGCATTCAGTAGAAATTATTCTTGTTCCCCTTTATGTCCCTGCTTAGATTTAATTCTACCTGGGTTGTAGCTTTCTTAACCTGATCCCTGGCTGCTCGGACAACTTCTTCACTTCTTCATAGTCCTTCCAGGTAACGCACTCCTGTTTCCATGCCCTATAGTCTTTTTTGTGCTTAAATAAGTCCAGGAGCTCCTCGCTGACCCATAGATGCCGCCTGGCATTCTTGGCTGCCTTCCTTTTTTGATGCATTTCACCTAGAAAAGTGGGCACAATGCTAGTGCTTTCTAGTGCTGTTTTTCATGATTGACAGAAGATTGGTAACAATGCCAGCTTTCGTAACATTTTCTGAAAGGTATTTCTTCTCCTCAGTGTAACTGCATGAAGTCTCAGTTTAACTTAATTAGGTGGGACTTGTGCTGCTCTCCTCAGCCTCCTGGACTCTAAAGTGAAGAAAGCAGACTCCTGTATGCCTATGTGGATTTGTTAGTAAGTTATCCTGTCTGGTCTGAAAAGGCCCTTATATAGGAAGAGTATGTCAGCCACCTTGTACTAGTTTTCGGCTGGCGTTGCAAATTTCTGAGGTTCGATTTATGACAAGTTGTTCTTTTCTTTATGCCATGGTATGTCATTCTCAGGAGTGCCTGGTCTGTGCTTTCTAAACAGTGCCTAAAGAGATTAGTAAAACCAGTATCACTGCGAAAGATACACATTAAACCTTGAATGTCTGCTTAGTAATGAGAGCATTTAGCAATTGCATAGTACCTGTAAGTTGTATTACCAGAGCATCACATCAAACCTTCAAAACCTTCATGGTTAGGAGCCTTGACTGAGAAAGCAATGTACTACTTTGTGCATTTTTATGTGCATTTGCAAATTGCTGCATACAACAAAGAGACAGTTCTGAGAGTAATCTATCAGGAGACAGACTAAGAGATAGCTATCAGGAGAGAACTCAGCTCACTAGGACACAGGTGCACACTCCCCTCTGCCCTAGAGAGCCATGGATTTTTTGCTACGTGCTGGCACGGCTTTAGCAGGAAGGCTGGTGAGTGCTTGCCCTAGCCCTGACCTCAGCAACAGATTAAAAATTGCCTCTCCTTAGACAGACCAGTCTCAAGGCCACACCCCTTGACAACAGAACTGAGCCCAGGCCATCCATCTCCCGAGCAACTATCTTATCACATCTGCCGAAGGCTGCCAAGAAGGGGTTGATCAAGTACCACCCTTACCAAAAGAGGCAGTGAACTGCAGCACCTGGTCTCTGTTGGGCTGTGGGCCTGTGGGGGCCAGAGTGTACGTAAGCTCCTGTGAGGTGGCAAACCATTTAAAAAGTAAATTGTTTATTTTTTTATGTATGTGTAGTGTTTTGGAAGTCCTTGTCTGAGACAACTGCAGAAACCTGCAGCAACACAGGAGTACCACCATTTCCTTCCCTGTGAGCAGTGCATTTTGTGAGCTGCCCAACCCCGTTCATGTTCACCACACTTAGAGTATTATCCTGGGGAAAGGAATGGGCAATAAAGATGAGGATGTGGAGCAGGGGGAATGTAGCAAGGAAATGCCTTATTTCTAACAGTTTCATGTTATTTCAGTTTGGTCTGGGCAGTGGACCAGTCATGAACAAATTAGAGGGGGCAACTCCAGGCTTATACAGAAGCAGAACTCCAGGCACTGGTCAAGTTTTAACACATGCCTTGTGCAGTGAAAGAGGCAGCAGTCAGGTGATGATTGCAAGGTTTTTTCCAGACCAAAAAATGGATTACAGTGTTTCAGTTCTGCATAAACAGTACAGTTATCTTGCACATAATGACTTGCCCTCAGATACTCAAAATTCAGGGCAGAATTTTAGTCTGGACTACACAAGTTCCACTTTGACCTTGTCCCCTGTGACCCACTGGTTCTCTACAAGACTCATGTCTGAAAATGAGTACACTGTGCATTAAGATTTCCTGCTGAAGGAGATCTGATCCCTATAGTCACAGTGTTGCACAGCTTCTCACAGTGGTGTCAGATGGGATGCATTCATCTCACTGTGCTCACACCAAGGGAACCATCAGCTCAGACACAGTACTGCATGAACATGCATGCAGACCAGGTATCTGCATTTCATGTCTGTGTCCATGGGATTTAGCCATCTGGATTCTGTGTGATACAGCACGTACTAATTGAGAAGCTGTTACCATAAAACTCTTCCTAAGTACATCCTGAGAACTTCTAGCACCTACAAAGGGCTGATCATTTTCTGGCAGAACCAGAAGGATAGTATGCAGTACAGTTAAAAGGGTGTCTTAAGGACACTTTTCTAGTCTTGGTCACGTGCACCCCTTGTTTTTATTGGCCTGTTTGTTCAGCTTACTCTTCCTGTCTGTAGCTGCACAGCTGTACTATAACAATTGTCTGCATGCACAATAGCGTACATACGCTCAGCAAGCACAGTTAGAATGTGATTTCCTTAGACCTGTAAGTCAACAATATGAGAGGAAGGAGAAGCTCAAAGGTGATGAAAGTAGTAAAAATGAAACAGCTGAAGTAAGATTCAGAAGAGAGAATATGCAAGAAAGGCTCGGAAGAGACTAGGTGGGCAAGAGGGCTCATACAGCAGTGAGCACTCAGGAAGTCCAGAGGACAGGTAGGGAGCTGTAATAAAAGGCTGTTAAGTGTCTATGAGCCCTACACTATGGAGGGGAAAAGCAGTGCCATGTACAGTAAGAAGAGATCACAGACATTAAGATCACTAGATTTTTAAGATTAGTAACAACATTTGCTCGTGGTCAATGAAGAGGAAAGAGTCGAAGGACTCCATGAAGAGGGAAAAATCTACATTGTCCAGATACCTACAAGGCCACATACCTACAGACAAGGTAACTAAGAATGCAGAACAAGCAGAAAAGCCTCTTAAACTCATTCAATCAATTCAAAGAGAAATGTTTTTCAGTCTTTCTTGTAAAAGGGTTGTGCTTATGCAATTGCCACATTACAAACCTGACACAGCTGCTTGCAGACAGTCCAAGCAGCCAGCTTGGAAATAGTTTCAGACAGCAGGAAAAGGTTTGTGGATAAAGTTGCTATCTGGCTGAATCCACCCATGCTAAGCCACATGAAAGGGGAAACAGTGAAAGGCACTGAGGCTTTGTCCAAACATGCAGCATATGCAGTATAGCAGACTATCTCTGGAGCAGCTCTATGCAGGAGGAGCTTTCCTGTAACTTGAAACAGCACCAACTTCAAAAAATCATCGGTGCTAGGTTTTAAGCCCAGACACACCACACAGGGTTCACCTTTCTGAGTCTTTGGGGTGCACTAGTGTCTCTATTCCAGACTTAACACTGCTGTGATGAGGGCAAGACATGCTCTTTAGGAGAGGCTGAGATTTTCCAGGTGCTACAACTTCAAGAAACAAACAAACAAACAAACAAAAAAACCCCTGCAAGATTCACTAGTCAGTAACTTAGTATAATGCTACTGTAAATGGTAATACATTTCAAACCATCTAACTGCTACCCAGTGAAGCCCACTGCACTGCAAACTGGAGCGGAACCATCAGTGGCCTTCAGCAATGACATACAACCATGCGACTAATTTAACAAAGATCTCTGCACTTAACTCATTCTAACTTTGCTAGGAGACTTAATTGAAAGTGTCCTCCTTTTATGAAAGCCTGGGAATTCAGTGTCCTGATACTTCTTTTGAGTTAATATGTCTGTTTAGAAATACTGTCTGTGTTTATCTGGAACAAACAGTTTTAAGAAATGACTGGTCATCATAAATGAGAATTTGGCTTTAAAAGAACAGTTTTAATACTGTAGAGTTCTTCTTTTGCTCCAAGTCAACACCAGTGACACATCTGTAGCCTTTTTCCACAGAGTTTACAATAACGCAAAGTGTTTTGGGGGAAATACTTTGTGTCTCTAAAACATGAGTATTGACACTGAGCCAGAATCTTGCAGCAGATAATATTGAGCTTTGCTATTAGTCGAGATTACAAACATGTGAATTGGGATGATGAAAACCAGGTCCCTTAACTGCATTAAGGAATGTCACATTGAAGGAGGCCAATGGGCATTGCTTGGGCAGTAAGATTTCAGCATCAACTCAGAGCCAGCACACCGCTTTCCTAAATAATCAAGAGCCCTGACCTCTCTCAAACACCACCACTGCTGATTTCTCCAAACTTAATCTTCACAAAATGAACACCTACACAGCTTTCAGCTGTGAGTTCAGGAGGAACTCTGTTTTTTCTTGTGTGTCAAGCAGGATATATAGTCCTGTCAGCAACACTTCTGTCTGATGGGAGCCCTCTAGCAACAACTGCTGCCTGAAAACTTAGTTGATACAACCAGACATGAACTACTGCAGATAACTAAAACCCAAATGAAAGGTTTTTGGGGGAACAAAAAAGGTTATTTCTCAGAAATTATTCTTTGAATAGGTAAGTCATTGAAGAAGTTCTAGTTTAGGAATTTAGAGACACTCCAGGTATGAAACAGCTCCTTCAGAGCCAAGGACTGATCTCTACCCCTAGTACAGTGATGCTGATGTCCCAGTCTACAGCTGACAGCAGCTGTGATCAAGATTGCAGTCAGGCTTGACTGAAGCGCATGGCTTCCCAAGTGTCTTTTAGCAGCTTGTACAACCAATATCTGTGATTTGTCCATGAGATCTTCAAGCTGCTAGCACATGTCTCCATGGTTGAGAAGTGAGATAGTAGTACCGAAGAAGTGTATTGATAGCTATTGTAAGACATCATCCACTTACCCAGCACACCATCTGCATCAGCTGCTTGCACAGTGCTCTACTGCTGACCTGGGTTTTCCCCAGGATCATTTACAGCTTCCAGATGTTCCCCTCTTGGCTTCTGACTGTTGTTCCTGCTAGTCTGGGAACTGTACACAGTCTGTCAATTGCCCCAAGTTAATTGGTCGTGCCTCTCCACATGTACTTCTGGGTCTTATCTAAGGGAGCTCTAGAAGGATGAGGGGGGAGCTAATGGAAGAACAACCATCAGAACCCCCCAAGGCTGCCTGCAGAGAGCTGGGAAGTGATGCCATCTATGTAGCAGATACATCCAGCCTACATGAGCCTAGCCTCTCCTCACCTGAGGCACAAGGGAGAGACAGCTGGGAAAATGGGGAATGTGTGCATACTATTTGAGAGGGGTGTATACAATGCATGAACCATGGTTATCTTATAGAGGCTCCTGAAACAAACAGCTTCCTGTTGATTAAAACATACCTTCCAGAAAATCATTATTTTAAACTATCTGAAACATACTGTGGCTTTAAGTAACTTTCATAGCACTGCAGCTGTAGACACAATGTGAGGCCACACTCTGCTCCCACCTACACAAATTGACACACTTGGGTAGCTGCTCTGAAGGAAATGAGCTGCCTTAATGGAACAGACGTAGGAAGCAGCTCAGCCCTATGAATTACCTTTCAACTGCTTTTCAGTTTGGTTTCTCCTTTGCTTCCTTCATGTGGGGTGAGAAAAAGGCCCGCTTTTAGCAGAGGTCTGGAGATGAACTTCAACAGGAGGAGGAGGCTCAGACACAAGATGCTTCAGGTGAGATGAGGAAGGACAGCTCTTGGACTGATAGAGCTGTTTAAGATGACCTCTAAGCAGGTACATATTCGATCTGCATTAATTGCCTAATCTGAAGCTATTCAGAAGGTCAACTTAGTAATCAAAGTAACTGAACTGTCAGTGAAAGGACACAGAGAATGTGAAGAAGCAGCCATTCAAAATGCTTTGGTTAAAATATGTTAAGTAGATTGTGAGCCCTCCCAATTTAAACTTGATACAAGATACAGCCTGGTTGTAGCAGCACAGGGATTCAACTCTTCTCAATTTATCATGCTGGGAACAGAAAGTCAGAAGGGTAAATGAGCCTGCACAGGGCTCCTAACTGCTACAGCTCCCAGGACTCATCAGTTAGAAGTGTGCTATCTTTGTAACACATTGCTATTAAATCAGGTCTATGCTGAATACAAGCAGAGCAGAGAAGGAGGTTCGTATTTATCTGGGCCAGGAATTTAGTCTGAAAAGATATGCAGATATGGAAGGGAGGAAAGTGATAGGAAGCATGCAACTAGCAGCCAACTTGAGGTGTGAATGCTAAGCCACACCCACAGAGATGTCTTTTTAGTGGGACCCTGGAAAGCTCAGCGGCACCTGCTGCTCTAGGAACTGGATTTGTGAGACCTCGCCCTCAGCAGTTGCCTTCCCTGTGGAGCTTGGAGCTCCTGAAGAGCTGACCCTAAGCTGGGCGAACAAATCCAGGTGGCTGTAGTTTGCAGTTATGTTTGAAAATATGTACGCACATTTTTCAAGTGCAGTCTGGATCAGCTGTAATGACACATTAGGAATTTAGCGATCTCCATTGGTGAATGATCATAATATATATCCTAAGGAGAATGTGCACAAGCAATCCCCAAGCTATAGCTTAGCCTTTGACATGGATTCTTCTGTGATCTGAGAAAGGTAATTGCTTCTGTTTGAGTTAACCAGACTATTAAGTTCTCCCAGCAATGCCATAAAAGAGAAATTCAATGTTTGTAGGAGCTTTGAAATACCCTACCCACACCAATGTTCTATTTCTTTCTCCCAGCAGCTGTCTGAAACTCTTACATGTTCTTTCTGTGACAAGAAGAGGGACTAAGTTCCTTCAACCACAGACACAGTTTCTGCAGGTGGGGCACTGGCACCAGGTGTACAGGAAGCACAAGCTCAGTGCCTGCACATTACTCAGTGAGTAAATCAGCTCTAGAGAGCTCTGGCCAGCACATCCCTGAGTTCACAGACCTTAAAATGAAAGGTTTGGAGAAGAAAAGTTATATTCAATTTACAAGAGAATAATTCAGGAATTTTTAATTTGCAGAATAGATGCAGAATGAATACAACATACCAGCTGTGTTACTTGGTAGGTTTCCTTCCAGTAACCTACAAAAAAACAAGGCTTCCAGTTTTGACCTTTGAGAATCTACAGCCTGAACTGATGCTAGCTACACTCTGCTGGGCAGAGTGTGAAGCTTCTATGGGATCAACCTGGTAGGACTAGACCATGAGATCCACACTTCTGAGCAATGCTGGGAAGGATCACATGCAGTCATGTGAGATCAGAACTGGAGCAGTGTGAGTGTGAGATGCCACTGCGGAGGGCAGGAGACAGGTGGGAGGGCAGAGTCAAATACTGTGAGTTCCACGTTCAGTGCATACAAAGGAGTAGAGGGACAAGGGCCAAAAAATCCAATGGTCTGGTCTGTGGGCAAAGGTTTCTTGAGTTATATGGAGTAGGACTTGAAGTTACATGAGATTAAAAGTCCTGACATTAGTGGAGAGGTCATTAGGAGATGAAAGAGCTACACAGAGCAGAACTCAATATTATATAAAGTTAATAGTCCTGGTATTAGTGAAAAAAACAGTTGCATCGAGAACAGAGATGAAAGTGACAGTGCTAAAATTGTTTCCTTTCTGCATGGGTGACCTGCCTGACTTGTTTTCATTTCTGTGCCCTCATACCTCATACTCCAGAGCATTTACTGATCCATCCCTTTTCTTCCTCTCTGCTTTGTTTGTCTACAGGACTGGTGTGCACGTGTGTACTTCCTTGCACTGACAGCCCCTGCACCTCTAATGGAACAAATAGTTTGAAACTGAAACTGGCAATGAAAACACTGGGTTTTCATGGAGGGATGGTGTTGACAACTCCATGCTCATTATAAATACTAGCAAGGAAACCAAACTAAAGTACACACATATCACAAGTTAAATACACACTAGCTGCATGGCCCAAGGGTTGAAATTCCTAGGAAACCTGGCACACAAGCTCAAGTGTGTGTATCTGAAGAGAGAGGGGAAACAAAGTGGACCTTTTTCATCCAAGCTTACATAACTGGAAAATGGTACTCAGCAGTAAGGTATTTCAAGAGGATTGACTTGAAAAAACCATTTTTGCTGTTGCAGCTCACAATTTTACAGGATAAAGAATTTCATTCTTAGAACAGGAAAAAAGAGTAATATTAGTTTTGTGCTTTACACATAACAGCTCCCAGAGTCTTACAGGCATTATGTCACTTTATTTTAACCTAAATTTCCAGAAGGCAAAAGTTTTCAGGGCTTGAACAATGTGACATAACGGGAAGAAATCATAAATGCTTTTTGGTCCTGATGCTGAGTAGCCATTGACTCCTGCCAGCAGCTGCACACACAGAAGGACTGAAGAAGCAACACTGTCCTGCCCCTCTGGCAGCCCCATCAATACTACTGCTTGAATTCAGAAGATAGCTACTGACATTGCTTTTTATTACTCTCTCCAGTTACATCACTCATGGAAAAAGAGGTTTCCTTTATGTTTGGATAACTATTCCAAATCCTGCTAGATCTCACTGCTAGATCTTCCTGCTATTTGGTGAGATATACATCTTCACTTTGATCCCATTATTCCTAGGCATACTGCTTTTCCAAAGCACTAAATGATCATTTCCTCTATTAAAAGGTTTAGATTCCTGTCTTCTGTCTGTCTGCACAGCCACCCTGACTTGTTTACCTCCATTCTTCTGAGTTAGCTTTTCTTCTCATTTGCATTTTTTGTGTAAAAACACAAAACTCTGAACAAATAATTGTTCTGCATCCACTAGTTACTGAGGCTTTTCAAACTGAACACATTATTTGCTGTCCTTGAAAAGCTGAGGTCTAAGTGAGCACTAAATTTCTTGCCTTAAGAAGAAGTACGTAGCTTGGTTTCATAAGAAAGCATAAGGCAGAGGTATTAAATTTTGTGAAATGCTTCAATATGCTCAGAAAAGTGCTATTTCCTGCCATAGCTACCAAATTGTACAGCACCACAATCTGAGCTGTGGTCCAGTCATGCATGGTATTAAGAGCATGAGTTTCAGACATTTGAGATGAACAGAGGCACTGGTAAATCAATATCCTCTGCAGATTGGCTACCAGTCATCCACGCTGACCAAAACAGTGTGCATCTCATTACAAAGGGTGTGAGCAGGTTTATTTGTACAAGCACACTAGGTTATGAAAAAGAGTTTACCACCTTGCTGTCTGTTGCATGGGGTTTGAGTTCTATTAAAATTTGATATAGAAGAACAGAAGAAAAATGACACACGTCTGTATGAGGCGTCAATTTAGCAAGTGAGGTTTGAGTCTTTGTTTGAAGAAGACTTGAAGAAGCTCCTTTTAGCAAGTGATGCGTTCCTATCTGACAGGAATTTGGTCTAATCTCTTCTCTCACAGGTGAAAACTTTTGGCACTAATGGGGCAGATAAGCCCTGTCTCTGTCAGTACATTACCAACACCCATATACTGAGGAGAAGATACCGCAGAGGTATGCCTTAGACTTGACGCAAACGTAAAAGCATTTCTGGCATGAGACCAAAGCTGGATATGCAAGTGGCTTGGATGAAGTGAAACACCTACATGAGACACCAAAAGAACTAAGCACCAGGCCTCTGACAAGACCTAAGTGTGAAGCAACTGTACAGTCAGTCTGTAAAGTATCTTTGTATACAACAGATCTCATATCTACAGATCAAATTCATCCTCATCTATGCTGTGTTTCAAGATGCTGATGTCACATAATTGTCCATAAGACATCAAAATCACAGAATCACAGAATTGTAGGGGTTGGAAGGAACCTCTAGAAATCATTGAGACCAACTACTCTGACAAAGCAGGCTCAGAAATAAGCTGTGTCTCTACAAGCAACAGGTAGCAAGAACACTTCACTTGCAAAATAGAGAAGTCCTCCAAACAGCTTTTTTTTTTTTTTTTTTTGCTGCTATCTAAGATCCCAAAATGAGGTTGTAGAGGAAAAAAAAAGCCATCCATCTAGAACTATTAACCAACTGCATGGAAATTGAGAGGAAAATCTCCCCTAGTTTGTATGAGCTTTGTCAGTTCCTAGTTGAAAGCCAGCACAGCTTCCTGGCAAGACCTATGGCAGCTATCTGTAAAGCAGTTCTGATGTTTTCCCTGTTCTTCAGATAAGCAGATCCTGGGAATGTGCTAGAGAAGGTATGCATAATATGCTGCACAACAGTTATATGCCCTGCCAATTAGACTGTGGAGTACAGGAAAGAAGGCTTTTCCAAAAAACTTTCACCATGACTAAAGAAACTCAGACACGCAGAAGTTCAACTGGGGAGTAAGGGACAGGAAGGGTTCAGAAGAATCATACAGTCTCCACTGACACAAGAAAAGATTTGATTCTGCACACCGTTTACCCTGGGTCCCCTCTAGGCAAAAGTCAGGGTCACAGCACCCCTGTGGGGTTCGGTTTTGTTCTTCCTGTCCCTCATGAGGGGGCTTCCACCAGTCACTGAACTGTGGAAGTCTGACAAAGTTGATCCTTTCCAGCTCTGCTCCAGACATGCTATTTACTGTCAGGCAGGTCCTAAACTTGTCCAGACCTAAGGAGTAAAATGGGGTCATATGATACCTCTCCTAATTTGTTTAAATACTCTTTCCTTTATTGATGCAGGCTCTCTGCATTAATGTGTTATTTTTACGAGTTTGGGGAAAAACACTGAAGATAAGTGCATTTGAGGTGAAAATGCTGTTAAGCAAAAAGAAAATTAAAAGAAGTGGAAAAGGAAGGTTTTTAACTTTTGCATTGAAAACCAAACAGAACAGCTTCCTGAGAAAGGGAAATTGTTTCCTGGCAGAGCTAGCCATGGCATACTGCCTATACTTATCTTGAATACATGGCTTCAAGGGTGGAACTTGCTCAACCCAGCTTACCTTCACAGGGCTTACTGTCCTGCTGCTCTGGGGGCCATAAGGGACAGTTAGGATGCTAAAACTGGAAATGTGCTCTGTTGTGATGTTATGTTGACCACAACAAAAAGGAAAGAATGGCTTCTGATTTTGCATGTCTGAGGGGGGACGTGTTTGAGCCCAGAGAGGTTTCTGCAGGTTCCCAGTGAGATGGGGAACAGAGGAGTCAGATACATTTTCTCTGGTCTGCTCTACTCCTAGCTGGAGGATTCAGAGTAGTCCCAGGGCTTCTTCACCCAACAAAGATAAGGCTACAGAAAACAGCAGTGAACCATCACTCTCACTCCCTAGATGTCCCAGATGAGAACATTGTGGTGTAGGGAAAGCACTGCGCTGGGGACTGGAGAAATGACCAGTAAGTTGCACAGTAGAAAAGTGAGCAGAGAATTGCCTCTCCTCTGCTTAGCAAATGTAACAACAGGCAAAATGAAGATTCAGCAGGAGCTAATTGTAGAAGAGGCATGGGATTGAAGACAGCAAAGAAAGGCATGAAGTCTGTTGGTAAGCACAAAGGAGAGAAGAGTCTTCCTGAAATAAAGCTACTTGCAGCATCTTCTCAACTAAGGGAACCCGCTGCACCATGGGGAGCCAGCAAAGTGGAACTCCGGTTTGGATCGCTTCCCCTCGTTTTGTGAGCAAAGTTCAAATGTCTCCATGCTCCCAAGTTCCTACAGAGAGTCTGGAAAGAGGAATGCCATGACTGCTGTTGAATATGAGCTGCAGAAAACCATGTGCACTGTCAGTGGATGCCTTAACTCACAACATTTTCAGTGACGTTTAATACAGCTATGAGAATGAAACATCTTGGACCGATGCTGAAAGTGTAAACTAACAAACCAACACAATCTTTTTTTTTTTTTTTTTTTTTACTGTAAGTACAAAGATTTAGTGGCTGCTTTATAGACTCCTGCAGTTAACAGACTGTTTGTGGTAGATTCATGATTTCAAGCTCATCTGATCAGCTTTTCCACTGGAACGAAAAACAGTTCTGAAATCTATCTTGCATCAAGGAGCTGGGCCTTCGTAAAAACAAAACAAAACAAAATCTTGCAGCAGACTCACAAAATTATGTGAACCGACAAGAACGAGCTTTTGCTGTTCTTTTTGTCTTGTTTTTGTAGGTTCTTAGAAAACAGGGTCTTCCTGCCAGAGACGTGATGGAAATCAGCTGGCTAGGTCAGCCCTCCGCCCTTCTTTCCCTAATGCTGGTATCCTCATGTGTCCCACTACAGCAAAGCACTTGCCACTTATGCCAGCAGCAAAGCACAGAGCAGCACTGCATGCTACCAGTGAAACAAAAAGGGAAATGACAGAACTTCTTGTTCCTGTCACACAGGACCATTACGTGTTTTTTAAAGCAAAAACGGTAATGAGCCTCCATGTCCTGCTCACGCTGCCTGAGAAAAGCTCTCAGGAAGAAATAGAATATTGGTAGGTGGAAACACAAGTCTTTGGACTTCACTTTGTTTTGGTGTAATATCTCAACTTCGGTACATCGACCACCTTTTTTGAGGGTTGGGGCAAGGAGGGAAGAACCCCCACACTACTAAAAATATGTCTGGGGAGTTGAGGTCTTTTAAAAATAAGAATAGATGCAGAAATCTACGGCTGATCTGAAAACAAGATAGCACAAGAAAGGAGTGGGAAATAGAGGTAAAGGGTCAGAATCAAAAGGATGAAAGTCATAATTCAGAGAGGCTTCCTGACAGTCAGACCCACTGCATATGTGACACGTGTCTCCTAAAAGGAAACAAAGGTCCATGCCTTACAACTCTAAAACACCCCTGTAGTAGACAACAGAAAATACTGAGAAGTGCAGTCCCATGTGTGTGTAGAGCATAAGAGATGGGGCAAAGCATCCTCAACAAGACAGAATATCTGTTTAAATCCTCATTTATTTTTTGCTCCATATGCTACTTCCTGTGCAGAACAGCAATAACAAATTAAGAGTTCAACAGCCCCTCTGAGACATGACAGGATACTACACAGTGAAAAAGGATGAAGCAAGCATTAATAGCTACTGATGCAGGCTTTGACAAACCTAAAAGCTCTCATAAAGCTATGTATTTGTCACGCCACATATCATCTATGCTGCATTGGTTTCAGCAGTGCTTGGTTCTTCTCCACACCAAAATTTTTTAGATAGCCTGTTGAGGACTTATCTTGTAATGAATGTGCCTGATCTTTAACCCTCGTCTGTAGGGCAGGCCAGCACAGATAACAAGGACTGCGATGTTAACACCTGGGCGTTATCAGAACTGCCCAGCTGAGCTATGTGCTGGAAATCTTCAAAGAAAAATTACAGTGGTGTCTGGCTTTGTTGCGTGCCCCTCGCTACTGGTGCCACACCAATGCACAAAGAAAAGGCTTTTCTGAGAAGATTAATATACAGTGTTTAGTAATATCTGTGTTTTGCTGAAAGAAATACCCAAAGTCCTCTTTCGTCATTTGAGGTTTTGCCAGTGTTGTAATCACATTTCTATCTTCCATGCCCCTCCTAAACACAAACAATTTTTCCTCTGCAACTTGAAAACGGTTTGAAAAGCTAGTGAATCCAATCTCACATGAGCAAAGTAAGCACTGTCAATTCCATTTCATATGAATGGGAAGGGAGACAAAGAGAGGTGAACTACCTTGCCTAAGAGGTTGCTACACAAGAGAAGGTTTGAACTGAAAAGGCAGGGGACTCTTGTTCCTACTTCCACACCCCTGTCCATCAGCAGTATGCCTGCCAAGAGACAAGAGCTCCTGTTCCCTAGAAGCACAAAGCACACAGCGTGAACAGTTGTATGGCTGTGCTGTTCATTCACCTTGCCACAGCAACAGCTCTCAGGTTTGCTTTCCTGAACCAAAATGCTGCTGGTAATGAAAGCGAGACTGCAAGATCCACGTGGAACAGTGGGGACAAGTGGGTCTAAATCACAGCTGCTCTTCTGTGTATCAGCTAGGAATCAACCCCAAGGAGTCCACTAATCCTGTACAGTTCGTTCACTTCTCCTTATGCACACAATTATACTGAATTTTCAAATCCCTATTTCAAAATTATTCCTATTAAAATGTAAATCATTTTCGCACCTCAGAGACTAACTACTAAAGTAAACGTCAGTCCTCATTACCCTTTCACAGATGTAACTTCTCCCCATACCGTCCCCCCACCTCTAAATCTGAGCCTTATGAAACATTCTGAGGTTGATGGCAGAGGCTGGAATTGTGGGGACAGACATTTATCTGAACCTCAACAATAAGGCATTTTGAGCTGCCTTTAGTGAGAAATTGCTTTGCAAGGTGCAGCAAATGCAGATCTAGGAACAAGCCATAAGCAAGTGGAAATGAAAGTTTTCTTTACCTCCATGTCCTGCAAGAGAGAGGTGTCCTCAGGGCAATTTTCCTTCCCCACCCCTTTCCCTCTTATCAGTGGGAAAGCTTCAGCTGAGCCAGTGCAAAATCACGCTGCTCTCAAGGGTATGTAATATCCACGCTCCCGCTCAGCTTGAAAACTGACAGAGCCCAGTGAGTGGCCCTGCTCTACGAACAAGGAAGAAGGGCGGGTGGGTGAGAGGAAGGGAGGGAGGGGAGACGAGAGGAGAGGAGGGGAGGCAAGGCAATCAGAGTTTAAATTTAGACACAAATCTAAACAGATACTGTCCTTCCCAGAGAGCTGGACTCATAAGAGAACAAGCAGCAAACTCTGCTGCTGTGCCCAAACTTGGGGACACCACGTGTGCATTTTCTCCCTCCCTTTCTATCTCCCCTTCATATTTCTATCACCTCGTTTATTTATTTATTTATTTATTTATTTCTCTTCCTAGCCCACTTTTGCCTCTATTTCTCTCTTTTGCTGGCAGTTGTTCTCCAGCATCCCTGCCTCGGTCTCTTCCCTGTTCACTCTTCTCTGGATTTCCAAAGTCTGCAGGGTCTTCTCCTTGTATTTGAGTCAGACCTTTCTTTTTTTTCCTTCTAATCACAGTGTCCCTTCTCTTTTCCTCCAGTTTCAATTGCAGTGGAATTTCTTCAGAGTAGTTCGAGAGGTGGAAAAGGAGCAGAAATCAGGTGGCAATGCATTTGCACAGAAGAGATGGCTTTGGTACCTTGGTCTACAGCTGCGAGTCCCAGGAACAATATAAGCAGTACTAACATGCTGGTGGGATACTCCCCAAAGGGAGATCTCGGTTTCACTGAGGAAGATGTACAACAGCAGCCACAAGCACAGTGTCCCCATGCAAACTGTCACTGGCTTGCTCTTTCCATTCCAAATTCATTTCTCACATTACTAGGACATAAATTGCAGGACGTTCTTCCCTCCTTTTGAAGGGAAGGGCAGACTTGTGCACTGGAAATGAGGAGCTATGGTGGCGGTGCAAAAACTCATATGGGAAAAACTAATCCTCAGGAATGTTTTGCTACAGTTTCCCTTTCCATTCAGACTGCAGTGTTGTAAACTATACATCTTGTTCCTGTTTTAGCAACAGTTTGCACATGCTCCATCTCAAGAATTTCAGACCCCACCTCCTGAGAGCAGGGTGGTGCAGAGGAATTTGGAAACACCCCCTCTGTCTTCTGCTTGGCTTCCTTGCCTTTCGATTGACACAATTTCATGTCATCATGTTGGGGGCAGAAGAGGGTTAAAGCATCTTTTCTGAAAATGATGCATACTTTTCCCTTCGCAGTGTTTCACAAGTCTCTGCTGCCTATGGAGGAAAACCCTCCAGAATGGCTTTAAATGTGAACATCATCAAATCCCAGATAACTTGCACTAATAAATTGTCTCAGTATAACTGTTTTTACAGCACACTTAACTTTTGCTGTACTGAATGCTGTAGGACTCCTGTAGTTCCTTAGAAAGCAAAGGAATTAATAGATTTAAATCACAATCTCATTGTCTCCTAAATTCAACATACAGTGGTGCTCAGTCCTTAGCCAAAAGAATGATAAACTGAGTTGTTGCAATCTGGAGGTTAAGCAAGAAGACTAAATAATCTTCTGTTGCTGAAACACTGGATTACTTGAATCCTCTCTAGTGTAAGCAACCAGCAGATGCTGCAACAAGAAATGTAAGAAAATAAAGATTATGATTCTAAAAGGAATACAGAAACGAAATTCCTTCTTCACTGGAAATCCTGTCCATTTCTTTAAGTTCTGAACTAGTTGGGTGGATAGGAACTGAAACAATGAGAAGCAGGTTGGGGTGAGGAAGGCAAGACACTTTTGGCTGCCCGTGCTTTGCCCACTGTAGCAGCAGCATTTCATACTCAGGGAATTCATTGTGGGCACTGGTCGCAAGTGTCACTTTCAAGATGTCTGTCATGTAACAGACCGTCAAAATTAGATACCAATTAGATACCATGGTTGCTTCACTGTG
Source organism: Odontophorus gujanensis (assembly GCA_013399175.1). Taxonomy (NCBI): domain Eukaryota; kingdom Metazoa; phylum Chordata; class Aves; order Galliformes; family Odontophoridae; genus Odontophorus; species Odontophorus gujanensis. Next base: position 75,664 of record VXAB01013191.1, on the reverse strand, counting down.
GTCAGGTCCATTTCAGTATTTTCTTTCTGCTTTCAGGGGTTTCACTCTGTGAAGGAAACTGCTTGGGCCTACAGAAAAGGAAATTGCTAGGCAGAGATGGTATCACTTTACACACACACTAATAAAGCAGGGGGAGTTACAGCTACCCCCCCCCACACACACTTCTCCACTCTATTTATTTATGCTCCAAATTATCTTGCCATGAAGTAAATCTATTCTGCCAGTAGAATTTCCAAATGCCATTGCTCTGAGCATGGTACACAATACTCAGTTTATTAATGTTTAATCTTCCTTCCTGAACAAGTAAGGATAGAAAGGCACAAAAATAGGGTGCATGTTTTTCTCCATAAAGGAAGACTTGAGGTGTGGATTTGCTCTAGGCTTTCTATATTCTGGACTGAAAAATACAAAAAGAAATGTGTTACAAGCAATCCACATGCTTCAACTGCAAGAACCTTCTGAAAAAAATGTTATTAAGGAAGGCTGTACTGAGGAACTGAGTGTTTTACATGACGTGTACGTGCAAGTATGAATGTGAAATATTCTGGAGTATGACCCTCTGAATCTCTGTTTACAGACTTTCTGGGATGTCTATAAGACTCATTTGTTGGTACATGCAAAAAAAGTTTCTACATCTGCTCTTCTCAGAAGAAAAAAAAAAAAATCAGAAACCACAAGTAACATTAAAACAGATTAAAACAGATTTCACTGGAGTGAGAAAATGCTGTGTTTGTGGACCTCTGGGTTTTGGAGCTTCCCAGCTAATTCTCTTCAATACGAATGAGGCCAGAAGAGCAAGTTCACTTCAGACCAAATGACTAGTGCTCCTGCTATACACAATCACTCATCCTGGCATGCCTGAAGAAGACATAGCACAACTAGTTCTGCCACGCATAGCAATGCCATATATAATAATTGCTGACCTCTTGCTTTTTGGCAGTGAATTATGGAGTAAGGGACATCTCTACGATCCTAAATCAATAGAAAGGACATGTGGGGATGTGGCAGTTCTTTCTTCAAAGGCCACTCAGGAAGGAAAGCTTTGGAGGGCAACTGAAATTTTGACTCAGATATTTGTGTCCCCATAGGTAGTTTGTTTGGGTGTGTCAGTGTGGGCACTGAATCTGGGAAGGGAGGGTGTTTGAGAGGGTGGTGGATTAGCAGAGGGTGGAGGAAGCTGTGGGTCTCACAAGATAGATTGAATCTCTGTGTTTTGTTAAAATGTTTGTTTATTAGAATTTGCCTGTCAGTACCAGTATCTGAGATTGTTCCATTCACCAGTGTGTCCAAAATAGGCTGGTGATACCCACACATTCTCCAGAATTTGTATTATTACCCAGCAGCTGTTACCAGGTTGAGTTTTTGACTCTCCTCAAACAGAGGTCTCAACCTTTCTTGATTCCACTCAAGCGATTTAATTCTCAACTGAAAAATAAAAGGGGATGGGGCGACCACAGAGAAAAAAAAGACAAAAAAAACTTGCATTTCTAAGAGCAATCAACTCTAAAAGCCAGCATCCTGTTTTGGGCTGGGTTTATACATCAACTCCTCTGACAAAGGCAAGCTCACAGGAAGTGAATGTGAACAGCATTTTCTATAGGAAACTTGCTTTTTGAACCCACCATTCTGCTGGCTGCATTCTGAAATATCTTCTCCTGCTAACCCTGCCCTCGCCTCTCAGTGTAAACTAATGCTGCAAACGCTCAGCCTCACCCTCCTCTTCAGGGAGTTATCGGCAGGAAATGAAGTCAGTTGGAACGCTTTGTACTATCGATATTTTTTGCTCTAATTCTGCAGCTGCAGTGAGGCACATCTGAGAACACACGCACGCATGCTCACGTGTGACCATGCGCTCACACACACAGACTCATGTGCCACACACTGTACACCCCTGGGAGCTGAGGTGAATGGGCATTTTCCACTACCAAAGATGCTTGAATAAAATGAAGGGGCATGGCTATAAGGGACTCTCGCTGAACTGCATTGGATAGAGAGTGCAAGTCTGTGTGTGTTGTGCAGTGGCCACACAAAATAGCAGCTGATAGACACTAACAGAAAAGGCTGAATTGTTTCAAATGTTCCTGATTGCCAGGCTGTGCCTGAGTGCTGAAATCATGGTTCTGAACAAATTAGCCAGGATCCTTAAGTTCCAGGATCTGATCAAAAGCCTGTCTCTAAACAGAGCCAAATTATAAAAACATGGTATTGTATAGGGAGAATTTCATCTGCAGTGCCTTGCCTCAGTGGCTCTGATCTTAGGAAGAAGATCACTTTGAAGTTCACCACCTCCATTTACATCAGGCAACCTATGATCAGTGAGTGGTGTACAGGTGGCTAGGATCACTTTTTGCAGCACCTGAATTTCTTTGGAGGACACTGCTTTCACTGCTGATTCACTTGATTTTAGAAAACAAATAGAACTGGGGTATTACGCTGCATGGCTGCATCGCATTCTGTTAATACAGTGATGTGATAAATATTAGCAGCAGCAGCCATTGCTGGCCTGTTTCTAGACTGAAGGGCTTTTCCACCCATTACTAGCTTTAATATGCAACAGGACCTAACAGAAACACGTTATAATCAGAACAGGGTTGCTAACACAGTCTCTGGCATCTGCGCTGGATACATTTCTGCTCTTTCACAGGTTACTCACAGAAGAAGCTTGCATTGCCTTGCTCTGTGTAGTGGCTGTTAAAAAGATAATTGGGCTTCTCACTGAATGCTGAGACGGTGCTATGTTCACTTCACCTCTCTTTTGAGATATATTCAGACAAAAGGGGCAGAAACTAAATGTAATTTGGGAACTCTGAGGACAAAAACAATTAAATGTTTTAGGCGCAAGCACACAACAAAATTTTTTGTGTTCAGCAAAATTCTGCATTGTGTGGAGTTTCTTAATAGTAGCTGTACTGCACAGTCCAACGGGGTTGGTATCTCCTCAGGTTGATAACTAACATTTTTAGAAACAATTTGCATGGTGGGACTCCTATGGCACCCAGTACTGGCACTTCAAAGCACTAAGTACTTCAACTTTGCCAGAGCTGACTCAGAGGTCGGTCCCTTCCGTCAAATGCAGCGGCAAGTGACTTTAATCACTCTGTCATTTGGATGCAAGGAGCTGGCCTGGCTCACAAATCAAGCACTATTCAGGACCAGACTGCATGGCCCGCAAGCGTTATCTGCACAAAGAAAGGTTTCTCTTCATGGAGAGATTGCATGATCTAGACAGGAAGCCTGGCCCAGCTCCCAACTACGCTGCATCTGAAGAGAAAACTCACTCAGCCCATCAGTCATGCTATCTCAGTGGAGTTGGCTCAGGGCAAAAGCAACTATGAAGAGGGTAGCCGGAGGATGATGAAACACTGGGCAGGGTGGGGACCTCGCTGACTTTCTGGCTAAAATGCACCTTCTCCCAGTGACACGACCCCCAGATACATCCTTCAATCTATGGTACATAAAATGCACTGTAATTATGATTCCACTACCTGGCCAACACCTGGAGGGAGTAAACTGGCTCAATTACAATTAGATTTTACCATTTACTTGCAGTTTTGCTGATGCTAATAAGAACATAAGTTGAAAAGGGGAACTGGTGGCTAGCAATACTTTTCTGAATTTGTTATGCAAGGATCCTGGAAGCCCTTAGACTCATTGCATCACAGCAGAGATAATCCTTCTCCTTTCTCTGAGATCCAGTTGAGGAAGTGAAAGAGGTCTGGAGCAAGCAAAAGAAATTAAAGACTGCATTCTTTACCCTCCAGATTCTCCCAACAGCCATTCAAGAAGACGGTCAGTACAAGCCTCCTTCATTCAAAGTAGCGTGCAAGACATGCTGGCGTGTGTTGTCCATAGCAGAGAGTACTCAGCCTAATAATAAATCCTGCACTCTGCAGCACAGAGACAACACTACTCGTGTCAACAAACGCTGTTCGGCTATGAACACCCACTGGCCGCAGCCCAAATCCCACAAGAGGGCTGGCTGTGAGCAGGTGCGCTTGCCGGGCTCTGCAAGCACTGTGAGCAGGGCTAGGCAGCAGCACCCCTTGGCGGCTGCTCACACGGAGGGCTGCATGGCTCTGTGGAGTTGCAGTGGGAGAGGAAGGTGAGGAAAAACTCGCAGATGCAGTGGTACTGTCTGGAGAGCACCACCGGTAATGTACACTCTTCCTGCTGAAGGACAGGTAGCCACGTTTGGCAAATGCATTCTGCTAATAAATGTAAATATATAAGCTTTCCTCTTTATGTATTTTCACATTCTGGAAAGAAAAAAAATAATAATAAAAAGTCCTCCTTCCCTCATCTCCTTTATCTCCTTTCTTTTCTATCCTTTTCCATTTCTGTGACATTCTGTCTTTCCTGATTGACCCCTCCTGTCTGCTCCCTATGACACTGTCCTGATCCCCAGCAAAATCAGCCATGCACCCATCTTCACCTCCCCACCTGCCCCTACCAGTTATCGCTTTCGCTGCAATGGGGAAATGCTGAGCCCTTCCCTCTGGTTCTCAGGGGGCAGATCTGCTATGAAAATGAAGAGTGTACGCATATATACATTGGTGGAAAAAGAGGAAGCAACATCTCTGCTTTAGCAAAATCTCTAATGAAAAGAGCTTGTTGCAGTATATGTTCCTCACCTTTAAGACCTAAACTAAATAGATTAGGAACTCTAGATCATTTCTGACCCTCTTTTCCATACTATTTTCACTTCTGCAGAACAGTTGCTGACTTTTTCAACACATTCCACTTCTGTACCTCCAAATGTAGCCCATAATCCTATCTACATAAAAGCATCCTTTCAAGCAGCCTTATTTTCTCTCACGCTAGCGTCTTTTCTTGTCATATTTTCTCTTCCGCACTTTGCCCTGAGAAAGAACTTGCTCCCTATCACCGGCAAGGGTGCTCTTACTGCAGTGCTACAACAGAGCAGGTTTTTCCCGAGCACTGACAGGAGAGGGCAGCAGTGGAAGGCTCCGTGTTTCAGTGCTCCCCTTCCCCAAAGGGATGCCACTGCCAGCTCGTTGGAGGCAAAAGGGATAATAAAGGAAAAACAATTTCATTCTGCCTGTTCACAGCTGTAGCACAGTGCATAAATGTGGTTTATTTTTCTTCGAGATGAGATGGCTTTCCTGAGTTCAGCCCAACGAACTGGCATACACCGTAATTCCCACAAGCCCTTAAGTTCATTGGCCTGCAGCCACGTCATTCTCACGTGCCCTCAGCCTCAGCTAGTGCCTGGACACACACGTGTGGTATGAAGAGGTACTTGGGGACAGACGTCACATGAGAAGCACGGGTGGTGAGAAAGAAGCCACAGCTGCAGCCCTGAAGGGCCTCTTGTAAGCATGTGACCTGCCCCAGCTGAAGGGTTGAAAACCTTGTCTGGACCTGAACATTCATCCGAAAAAAAAGAGGGACCTGGGCAACAGGTCAAGAGGGAACAGGCACCTGAGACTTGTCTCTGCAACATAACACCCTCCATCAACACTGAGTAAAGCTAAAGGAAAACTCCTGGCATGCCCACTTGTGGGAGATTGAAACTCTGCCTGTTTTAATGTGTTCTTTGGGGTTTGACTAGAAGGGCTTTGGGATGTTGAGGTGATCCTATTGCAAACAAAACTCTTGGAGAAAGGGCTTTTGCCTTTCTTTTCTGTAAGGCTGCTCTTCGGCAGATTTCATCAGTGTGGAATATTCTATTCTATTAATGGAGTTAAGTCCAGCTGGAGTTAATGGAGTTAAGTCCAGCTGGCGTCCCGTTACGAGTGGTGTCCCCCAGGGGTTGGTATTGGGGCCCATCTTGTTTAATATCTTTATTGATGACCTAGACGAGGGGATTGAATGTACCCTCAGTAAGTTTGCAGATGACACCAAGCTGGGAGGATGTGTCGATCTGNACAAGAGGGAATGGCCATAAGTTGTACCAGGGAAGATTTAATTAGATTTGAGGAAAAATTTTTTCTCTGAAAGAGTGGTCAGGCACTGGAATGGCCTGCCTAGGGAGGTGGTTGAGGCACCATCCCTAGCGCTGTTCAAGAAGCGTTTAGATGAGGTGCTAAGGGATTTGATTTAGTAGCTTAGTGGGTAGGGATGGTGATAGGAGGATGGTTGGACTAGATGATCTTGTACGTCTTTTCCAACCTAGTGTATCTATGAATCTATGAATCTATGCTTGGCATTGTTATCTGAATGTTTTAGCTTGAAAGTCACCTTTGCATACAGCTGGATTTTGAGCTAGCAACTGACCCATTAAGCTGTGTCAGAGACTTCACTGGGTAAAAGACCCCAGAAAGCTGGGTATGGCATGCTTCATGCTTTGTTGGACTCCTGTTCTATACTTATTCTCTTCTATACCACAGGCACTTCCATGTGCAAGGTGCAAGATGCACTAGGAAATACTTCTCTAACTGGCACGAAATTAATGTTTGAAGCATAGAAACTTGTTATTTTTGCTGCTGATCTCAGTTCATGCTCCCGCAAATGGGATCCCAGTCCATGCTGTCCTTCTCTGGAGATATTCAAGACCCGCCTGGACGCCTACCTGTGCGACCTGGTCTAGGGAGCTGCTTTGGCAGGGGGGTTGGACTCGATGATCTCTTGAGGTCCCTTCCAACCACTACAATTCTGTGATTCTTTGATTTCCTGACGCACTTGATGGGACTGAAGCGGAGACAGATACCTCTCTGCACCTCGTGAAATGTGATTGGCAGGGAGTTCCGGCGAGGCTTTTCATTGGCTCCTGGATCACGGTGGCCCCGTCCCTCAACGAGCCAAGGCCGTCAAGGTTGTTTACCACCCGGCTGGCTCGGCCCCGCCTCCCGTCACCTCCCATTGGCTGAGAGTCGGGCAGCTTGCCTTCGATTGGCGGAGAGCGGGGTGACGCGCCCCTCCCCGCGCCGGGTTGTAGTCCGTCCGTGCGGCGCCCGGTGTAGTTTGTGGTGTCGGTGGTCGCTGTTGCGCCCGATGGTGCTGTTGGCGCTGCTGTGCACTGCCGCGCTGGCGGTGGCGGCTCGCGGGGCCATCCCTCCGCCTGAGGAGGCGGCGCGCATGGCGCGCTTCGTGCTGCACAACTGCGACTGGGGCGCGCTGGCCACGCTCTCCGCTCAGGAAGGGCTGCGCGGCCGCCCCTTCGCCAACATCTTCTCCATCAGCGACGGCGCCCCGGGGCCCGGCGGCGGCAGCGGCGTTCCCTATCTGTACCTGACCGACATGGAGATCTCCGTGCAGGATCTGGAGGTGAACGCGGCTCGGGCGTGGCTTTGCTGCGTCAAAATAGCTTCAGTGCGCGTCTGAGTGGTGCGGGTAGTCTGATTCCTGCTGTACGTCAGCTGTTAGCTGGCAGTTTCCTTCGCCGAGTGGCGGCTGCTGGGGGGTAGTGCTGACTAATCGTGAGTCAGCGCTTTTCGCAGTTAGGCAGCTTCCTCACAGTTGTCGTAGCTGTGTCAGTACGCTGCTTATCCAAGCTGGCTTTCGGATACGATTAGGAAAAAGTATATGACAGCCTTGGTCTTTTTACCAGCAACTCTGAGCTGAATGAAGCCCCAAAAGCTGAAAGCATGGTCTAACTTTTCCTCTTGAAGGCACACAAACCTCTCATCTTACTGTCTGCGTTTCAGATCAATTCGAATGCCTCCTTAACCGTGTCCTTGGCACAGACTCCGTACTGCAAGAAGCACAGATATGACCCCCAGAACCCCCTCTGCGCCCACATAATCTTCTGTGGGAGCATTGTCAAGGTAAGCGCTGGAAAGGTTGCACTGGATCTGTTTGGAAACTGGAATGTCCAAGATGTGAGTGAAGCATTAAGGTCTCTTCATCTTATGCGCAGTTAGGTTCTGTGGCCCGACCACTCTGACACATGCACATCCCAAACTTTATTGAAGTACATATTATTCCAAGCTCCAAAGCTACAGGTATCAGACATGGAGAAGATCAGACAGGTATCAGACTGTCAGAAGCTACAGGTATCAGACTGTCTCACCTGGTGCTGTTGCTGCCAGGACGGTGTGTCTTTCTGCACCAGGACCTTGTTGTCCCATAGAAGGAATTTAGAACTGTGTGTGTTATTCACTGAAGATCTTAATCCCATTATTAAGGATAATTGGTGAGGATGAGCGCTAATCACTGGTCTCTTTTATGTGATAGCCTGAGTTCTTATTTGGTGTCTTCACACTTCAGATTGCATTACACTCCAGCAATCCTTTAATTGCTCTGGTGAAGTTTGTCATCAATACTGGAACTATTTTAATTCCAGTACCATTTATTCTAAATCATTCTGTGCTGTATCCAGAACTGTTGTTGATTTATCCCTTTGAACATTTGCACATTAATTAGTCACATATTTCAGCTTCTTTTCTCTTGTAGACTTTATTTCATTGTATGTTCGTGTGTGTGTGCTTGAATGCATCTGAATGCTGTTTGGTTTGTTGGTGTCTCTGTAAGTGAGTAGGTGCAGAGGAGATAAAATTAAACCTAAAACATTGCTTTCTCATAACAACAGGAATACGCTGTTTTGTGATTTGTTGCTGTTTCAAATAACATCCAAGATCATGCTGTATGTTGTTGCTCCTTACTTAGTTAAAGTTGAATAATCATACCTAACTTGATACGTTTATATTCCATTACAAATCTACCACTACTAGGATCGAGAACAAAACACTTTCCAGCCTTGGCTTTAGGCTCTTATTCAGGTTTTATTGTGAACTGAATACCATTCCTGCTTAAGTACTAATACCAGAGATGCTTTATTCCCCCACCCTGGCTTTTGTTTGTCTAGTGAAGTTGTGCACACTTAAATCTTGAAGAACATGGAGAAAATGAGGAAAAAAAGAAATCTGTCTCCAAAAACATAATTCCAAATTACAAACTGAATGCTAGAATTCAGACAGCACTTCAAGAAATGATTTGACATGAAGATTTCATTCTCTGTAAACGTCACTATTTGTTGTTCTATAAAAAAGTAAAAACTTATGTCTTTATACCAAAATCAGTTGGTGTGTTTTTTAATAACCAAAAGCAAAGCTTTGTACCTCATTGTTACCACTGTTTAGTCATTGTCCCTCTAGTAAGAACTTTAAGTATCCATTTAACATCCTTTTACAAATGTTCTGTGGACTTGGATAACCACACAGGGTTTTATCCAGTTGTCTTTAGACAGTTGTCTTTAGACAGATTGGTGTCAGGTTGGTTATGTCTTTATCTCAGAGCAGAATCAATACTTTTTTCAAAGCTGTCAGCCTGCATCTTTCTCTGGAGAACAGAAGGAAGACTTAACCTCATGCTGATGAAATACTTTCTTGCTCTTGATTACTTTAAAGCACCCTTTTGGTTTAGTATTGAAAGCAGCTCCCTTGGAGCATTTGCCTATCTCATGTACAGTTGTACACCACCTTGAAGATAAGTAGACTCTGCCACAGTAATGAGCACTTTGGGGCAAAATATGGCTAAATTAAGAAGAGCATGCTGTAGTCAAGAGTGTGTTTCTGCTAATATTTGTCTTCTGTGTGACTGTATCTTAATATTTTGCTGGCTGTTGTTCAGGTGAATGATTCAGAAGCAGCTTTAGCGAAAAAGGCATTGTTCACTCGGCACCCTGAGATGGAAAGTTGGCCCAAGGATCATAACTGGTTCTTTGCCAAATTCAACATCACCAATATTTGGGTACTGGACTACTTCGGTGGACTGAAAATTGTGACACCAGAAGAGTATTACAATGTCAAGCCTTAGTAAGTACTTTGCATACTTAGCTTACTATGGAAGCTGTAACGCTTTTCCTTATTAGCAGTGTATATTACTCATCTCTGCTTTTTTAATATACATTTGTCTTATTTCCCTAACTAGTCTATTGGATGCAATATCTCAAATCATAAGATATGTTTGAATAGGGGATCCACCTACTTAAAGATAACAAGTATAGTATCTATAATTAACTCTCTGTGGATAACTGCACTTCAGTTTAAATGTCATTTCTTGGGAGTAAGAACTGCAGAGTAAGCGCAGTCACTGTCCTTTATTTGGATTTATTACAAGGCAGGTTATGTTTTGGTCTAATGTTAAACATAGCTTCATAAATGCTTAGTAGTCTTTATTGGTAGGATTGTAGCAGTACTACATAGCTTTTGAATCTTTTGTCACGATACTGAAGCATAATATATTAATAAATAGATAAAAATATCTGAAAACATATATAGTATATGTATGTTTTAGCACAGTCAACAAACATACATACTATTTCACTCTTACTCCTTGTAGCAGAGGAAGATCCTTGATGATGCTGACAGTACAAATGGATTACTTCGGATGACTGCTCCAAGAAAGATTTTCTATGTGTTGTAGAGCCTAATTAATAATGCAAAAAAAATTCTTACACCTTGCGCTGTTAATAAGCTTGTGTAATCCTTCTGAAGCACATGTAAATTCACACCATCTAGCACAGCTGGAGTCGTGCCATACTCAAAATCCTTTGTGCATAAGCCGTAACTAAATCTTGTTCAGTGGATGTGAATCTGGAAAGATATTTCTCTTACACATTCAGAAATGCTGTGTTTACTAGAAAATTAAGGATTCTAAACTTTCAGTGCCTTAGTTAAATCATTTCTGTTTGTAGGCACTCTCCAATGTATTTTACTTTTAATACCACTTCATTTGTCAGTGATATTAAAAAATACCACTTTATGTGACACTGTACTACAGGTTGTCTCAGCTGACTGTAGACTGGAAAGCCTTGCTTATATTGCAGTGACAGATAACATACTGAGTTCTAAATTTTTCTTTTGTAGATCATAGAATCACCAAGGTTGGAAAAGACCTCTAAGATCATCCAGTCCAACCATCTACCTATCATCAATATTTCCCACTAAACTGTGTTCCTCAGTCCAACATCTAAATGTTTCTTGAACACAGCACCGTTATTTCAACATCTATCAGTCGCAATTTGATCTATTTTCCTGTTCTGCTACCATGATTGGGTATATGGAAATTGTATGTGTACCACAGGCTCATGATGATTTCTTGGTAAATCTTTTGTCTAGTAGTAGTTCTATGTCCTGATTCCTTTAAAGATGTACTAGTACTAATGGAAGTACCCAATTGTAGTGTATGAAGAGTAGTGGCTTGTAAACCCAATGAGACTGATACAAAAAGAAGTTTTTTATTGACTTGGATTTTGAAATATTTGGCTTCGCATTCTGATCAAATGACAATGTAACAGCTTTTACTACCTTCAGCAGTAGAATGTGGCTGATATTTTTTTTTGTTTGTTTGTTTGGTTTGGGAGCCTTACATAGCAATTTTAAGTCTGTAATCCAAGAGTGAAAAGGAAGCTAATACAGAATGCAACAGATGATTCATCAACTACAGAGAATGGAAAGTAATGAAAAGTGTCGCAAGTTAATTCTGTTTTATAAAATAAGCCTTATGCAACCATGGAAAAAAATTCAGCACCTTTTTATATCCTGTCACATCTCCCAAGTGCAAAGATCACAAATATTCAAAAGATATTGTGAACAATTAATTTGATTTTACCCAAGCAAATATTAGCTGCTTAACATAGTGAAGAATGTGAAAATTAAGAGTCCTTAGAGGCAGGTCTATATACTAGAATAGTGAAATTGATCACTTCCAATCACCTCTACATAGTAATTGCATCATTATTCTGCTGCCCATCTTGTATGGGAAAGATCTATGAAACCTGTTTTGAAGCAAGTTATTAAGCCTCCTCTGTGAAGGGGAAAGTGTGCTTTTTACTGTATTAAATACACTGTGTACTACTATTTGGGATAAAAAAAACCTTAAGATATGTAAACAATTTATTATGAGTAGATAACATTAAAATTAAAAATGATAGTGGAAATATTTTTATATAAGACATAACGATTGTGAAAATTCTATTGATTTTATGGTATGGACTGATCCTTTATGTGGGGACACCTGACTGTATTGCCTATCACTCCATAACTTGTGTTGTGTGAGACTGATGATTCTGGACTTTTGATAAAATTAAAATATTTTTATGAAAAATGTTGTTGGTTTTATTTATTGCACATTTGAAAGCATTTATCTCTCCTACACTTTCACATAAGCACACTTGCTTCAGGATTATGTTGTCACTCAGGAATCATTTATGCTTGCTGAAGTATACATGGTGAAACCATTCTATTCCCTTTTTTGGTTGAAATGAGCATCTTTGTGTTTCACTTCATTGTTTGCAACTAATACTGTGAAGTAAATCATAAGACAGTAACACTGGATCTTGTTAAAATGATGACAAGCTCTTATTTGACTGTGTCTTCAGCTAAGACTTCTACTTTCATAAATGCATCAGTTACTTTTTCTACCAATACTTTCTTACTCTCAAACATCCTTATGCAGATATTAATGGGTCTCCTTAATATATACATAAATGTATGTATTTGTCCAAAGTATGATATGTACTTATTCAGTGTCATTCTCAACCTAAGGTAATGTTTTCAAATGAGACTTTTCACAGTTAATTTGTTAATGAAATGCAAATGTCTAATGTAAAACTCCAGTCACTATTAAAGGAATCACTTTTGTACTGAACCCTTGATTAAATGGATTAAAGCTTTTTTTTTCCCCTATTATATTTCCAGATTACCCATCTGTATAAGCTCCCTGCTATTTTCTAATTTGGATTGGAGGTTTTGTGGTTTTTTATTTTATTTTATTTTTATTTTTGTAACAACTAGTCTGAAATGGTTTTGTAATGCTACTGCACTGTATTGAAACAGAACTTCCTTACATTTGAAACTTGAGAGGATCAAGTTTCTTGGTGGTGCTCCTGGAAGGTGACATACAACAAAATGGTTAAGCTTAATGTTCAGAATTGGATTTGAGGATTAATTGGAAAAATACTGTCTGAAGTTGTTATATTGGTGTATCTTGTCACTTAGCTAAAAATACTTTTGTATGTAGAACTGGAACAGAAAGCAGTCTAGAGGTCCTGCTAAACACCTGTTTTTCTCCCTTAGTAACAGGCAGGTAAATGTTAAAGTAACACAAGATTTTACTTTAAAAAAAGTCATCAACTGCTTGTTCTATTTTTCATCTTCTTTTCTTCTCTATTTGCTAACCTTTGTATTAGACTCATTAAGGAACTGACTTTTGCACATATTTCCCTTTTTACTAATATCCAGAAATAACATTGTGGCTTAGAATAGATGAGGCTAAGAAATTAATATAGCTCTAAATGAATTGAGTTTTGACTGTATGTCCTCTACTATGACATGCTTAAAGTTTCTGAGCATATTCTAAATAATAATGAAGTCCTTCTACTTATTCAGGAAGTTAAGCATCTCTATTCATTGATAATCTATGGCACGGGATAACCTTAGGCAACTCTCTAAGTCACAGGATGTTTGTTAGCCAGGAATCTCATTAGGATAATCTCAGCATGCACTCTATAATGATGTAGTAATGTGTTTTCTTTGTCTTCTGATCTTGTGTAATGATGTTGTGAGGTTCTATACCATGATAGAGCAGATTAATCCCTTACTTAGTTCTATCTGGAATTAATTTTTAGCTTTTTAATACTATATCTGTGATCGTCATAGTAAAATAAGATTACTGAGTGTATTAGATTAATACAAAAAGTATTAATTATAACATTATTATGGTCTTTGTTGTTTTTTGTTTGTTTGTTTGTTTGTTTTTAATTTTAGGAAGACTCAAAATTTAGTCAGCTGTAATATTACTGCTGAACACAAGAGGGTGCCATAGACTTAGAATCGTATTGACTGCTAAATGTTTAATACCTAAAAGTAGTTACTGAATTCTTCGTAACTCAGAAATCCTGGAAAAGGATATGACTGGGTCATTATACTAATGAACTCTTTTCCTACACTGATTTGCATTGCGAATGCTTTCTTCCATAAACACAATGGACCAGTAGCTGCTAAAAAAACACAACATTTCATTTTTGTTTTGTTTTGTAATTGTTTTGTGCAATGGAGTGTTCAAAAATAATATCCATGGAGGTAATTTAACGTTTTTTGAATTTAAAAGCTCTAGTAAAGGAAGTTGAGGTGAGTGTAGAACACCTTGTAACATCCACCAGCTGGATCCAGACTTGAAGCCAGAAAACTGAGTTCAGTAGAATCATAGAATGTCCTGTGCTGGAGGGGACTCACAGGGGCCCATTTTGTACCTGTCTGCATGATGACTGCAAACACAAGGTATCTGGACAAAGCTGTGTAGAGGCTTTGTGTGTTTTTGTGCAAACATGGAAGATACAGACTTTCAAGAAATGCTAGGTAATATTTAATTGCATATGTAAGTGTGTGTATTTATGTGGGGAAAAAGAAAGATACTTTGTATTTCTAGAATGTCTTGTGTCAATTCAACCTATTAAAATCATCCAGTATTAACAAGTTACTCTTTCTACACTGAAATCAAGCAATTGTTTAGGGATGAGAAGTAGAGAAATCATTGCACAAATCATACAGTATGACTGTAAGAACCTTGCATAGCTCTTTCACAGTGGCACGTAGCAGAAGTTGTCTAACAAGGGTGAACTGGATTTTTGATTTGTTTTAAATGCTTAAATGATTTTCAGTTTGTTTAAGTAAGTTCTTCCCTAGATAAGACTTTGAAAAATCCTGAGTTTATATGCACTAGGGTCAAAAAGGGGAACAGAACCCAGGAAATAAAGATACTTATCTCTGGTCCTGACATCTAGCTTCATAGTAACATGAATTCATGAAAAACATAAACGTACTGCTCAATTACAGTCTATGCAGGTATGCAGGAAAATACTGAGGCTGCTCTATATATATATTTTTTTAAATATTTACTGTCATGGAAATGAAATTGATGTGAGAAAATAGCTTGACTATCTCAAAGGAGAATAGGCATGGGACTTCCGTGTGAAGACATAAGCCGTGGTCACTCATGTGCATTAAAAAAAATAGAAATCCAGAGCAGACTGTAAGGATTTCATTGAGAATGAAAGAGTGAGGCACAGTATATTCAGTAGTCTCAGTGAGTACTCAGAGAGGGTGTATTTCAACTTTTTACTAACATCTCCTTGGTAAGTTTCCAAAACCGATGTTGCATTGAAAAATTTGAGACCATAGCAAGAACAGGGTTCTTCTAGATACAAGAAGCATAATAATGAATAGTAATTCATTCTTACATTGTATCAAGGCCTCTTTATCATCTCCCATAAGAAACATACATTCATGACTGTGTTTGTCTTTATGACGCTGCACAGGTGTCTGTTTTATTTTCATTTTGTCCTTTTAGATGTGGCAGTGTTTCTATTTGCACAATGCAGCTACATGGAGCAGTGACAGTCAAGCATGGCTTTTTTTTTTTCCTTGTAAAGGCAGTATTTTCACTCGCAGAGGGGAGCAGATGTAGTGAGACCAACTTCTCTTGTCCCTCTCTTGGGAGCTGCAAAGCAAGATCTGTAGCTAGGCACTGTCTTCCTTCCAGCTCTCTGTGTGCAGTGCTGGCAAAAGTGCAGGGCAGGGACTAATCCCCTCGGAATGCAGCAATTATCACTAAATAAGTATTAATTGCTGCATGCCAAGGGGATTAGCACAGTTGAGCCCAATTATAGCAAAGCAAAGCGTCACTGTAAGGCGTTGTGGTGCATTGAAATGCAGTGAGGCAATATAGGACTGTCACTCCTCCACAATTTGTCAATAGAAATTGTGGGCTTACATACTGTAAACAGCAATTTCATTTTCTTTTCAGTGTATTAGTCTAGTGCATGAATGGTATGCCTCGCTTGGGGCTACAGCGTTCTCACCAGAGAAAATTGTTGCTTACTTAACACCCGTTATTGTGTGAACATCTCCAAAACCGATTTTGATACTTGTAGAGTTAGTTCTGGCACTATAACTGATTCCCTGCTGAATCAGGGGCAAGACTGCAATCTGGATTCTCCTGGCTCCTCCATCAGGTCGGCCAGCTCCGCTGTCAGGTGATGTAGGTATTAATTTTGCCTGCAAGTACTGACTGTATCAAATTGGCTTAGGAGAACTTTTGATAACTGACCTGTTCTCAGTCCCAGCAGTCCGCGGTGATGATTACAGGCAAGCTCTCTGTGGTAGCAATACATGAGCCAGAGGGCAGTGTGTAGTTATTTTTTAATCCTCAGCTTGACTGTGGTGTGTTTGTTTTCTAGTTTTCATTTATTTCCTGTTAAAACTGCAAACCCTGGTGCATTTTTTTTTTTAATAGTTCAGTCAAAGCATAACCAGTAAGTATTAAAAAGGAATGCTTCTGGGATGAATCAGCTCCTTGCATTAGAGCTGTTCCAGGACTTCTTGTGTCCAGAGAAAGAAGGGTGTATTGATGCACAGAACCAACTGAATACATGCCTATTTTATGAAAGAAGTTATAACTTAGAGATAACAACCTGCACCTTAACCTGCGTTAAACACGATGGAGTTGTACTTGGGGATCACCTCAATTCCTCGCCCTATTCTGTTTAAGGAGCCATAGATAAAACCTTATGGTCTTCCCAGCACAGGTAACTCTCAAAATACGCTTTCCTCCACCCATACATTTAGATAAAGAGTTGAATTAGCTGAGAGCTTTTCCTGTCTCAGGGAAGTTTTCATGTCTCTCGCATGGCTTTGTCTGAACTGCGAATAACTGCTGGTTCAGCTGAACTAGTGTAGGCTTTAGTCTCTAGTCCAGTGTTATCAAGGTTATTAGGCACTGACTGAAATGAGTAAACTGAAACAGTGTCGTTTAAACTGTTGGTTAAAAATGCACGTATGAGTTTTTCTAATGCACAATGTAGGTAGGAGCTGCCAAAATTTTAACTGTGCCACGTAGTTCCTAGAGGTTCAAACACTATGCTGAAAATATGGTGGCAGAATAAGTTTCTCATAGTGCAATTGCAAGACATGTGAAGACAGTCGATTTTTCCTAGAGAACAGACCACTTCCCCTTTTTCTGCACTCCTTGTCTGCATGTGATTTGCATTTACAAGGTTATATTTGTTATATTCTTAAACTCATAATACAAGCATGATTGCTCTTTTGTATACTTTAGTTGTATTTTGATGATGATGATATGCTTACCTCTGTGTAAAATAAGAGGGATCGGAGGAGAGGATTTCTAGGAGCACTATCATGCAAAGCCTTTTCTTTTTCTCTACCCACAGTTCCAAATGAAGTCCATTTCTCTGACCTTTCCCTAACTAGACATCAAAACACACTGACCTAACTGCTGTTCTCCCAGTGTGCCTACTGTTGCCATTAATCTCCCTTTCTTATACAGCTCTTCATTCCTTTTCCTTACCTTTGGCCTCAACTCTTTATTCAAAGTGATAATTTGCTGGCTCTCTGCCTGAGGGAGAAGCTGTGATCAATAACAGGAGGAGACAGGGGTCAGCAGAATAGTGATGAGCAGTGCCATTTGTTCCTCTGAAGGTGCTGGTACCCAAAAATATCAATAACTGGTACTATATTATTTTTGCTTTTGGATAAGGTGCCAGTGAGATTTAGGTAGCCTGCAGTGGAAGGAGGGCTCTTATTCTTCTCCCTAATTCTTTATTCCAATTTTCCTTTATGTAGTGAAGTGTACGGGGGGGGCTTTATCCAGCTTGCACTGGAATACAGACCATGTACCCCATGTACCCGAGTGCAGCAAGTTCTGGATCTGACCTACCTCTTCCAACTCCAGCATGTGAGGTGGCTCTTGTGAGCTGTGCTTTGCTCACTGCCTGACGATGAGCGAGTGCATCTCCAGCCTCCTTTTTTAGCTTCTGGGGTTGAAAGGCTACACAGGAAACCCTCACTGAGGCTGAGGGCAGACACTCAGCAATACTGTCTATATTACTGCAGAATGGCATGCAGCACTAGTTATATTAGTGTCTAATTATTTTGGTATTGAATGGTACCATATATAATAGTTATTAAATAAAAGAATTATGCTGTGTTATCAATGTATTAGCCTTCATTATCCCAGACTGCAAGGTGATGTATTTCTTGGTTTCCATCTTCCAAGAATTTCAATTTACTTTGCTTTTGAAAGACTATAAATCCTTACTTCTTATATGCACAATAATTCTCACCTTGCCAGTCATCTTCAGAATACTGGGAAATAGAGATCACCAGTCCTGTTCCCATATCTGCTGGGGATGCATATTCCTTTTTCTCACATCTAAGAATTAGAAATGAAAAAAAACCACTATTATTCTTTAAGATACTTGTGCTCCTTCCCACCCTACACTTTCATCTTGAAATATATTAATAGCATTCAGCAATCTTTGAGCCCCTTGTATTTGATGGAGGGAAGGCTGACTTCTCAGTTTTAAGGTGTATCTAAGTCATGTTTTCAGGCTTCTCTTATTCACAGTTGTCTAAAATATACTCTTTATCTCTGGTAATGAAAGTGAAAGGTTTTATTTGCATTTGAAAAAGTTAATGTGAATTTTTTTATGAAGTGAGAGCTGGCATCACACTGAACAGATGTGGGTGGGTTTTTTTTTGTTTTTTTGTTTGTGTGTTGGGGGGGGGGGGCGGGGTGTTCTGATTTTCTTATAAATTCCTTTGCTGGAGAGAGTACTTCTTTCTTATATTCCCTTCTCAATAAGAGTTTTCTAAAACTCCAGATTTCACTTTTCTTAATGTTGTTGTGCTGTCTTGTTCCTGTCTTCTATTGCTTGTAATTAGTCTCTTTTTCTTAGCTTCTTCTTGTTTAGAATAATAACTACATGTTAAGGAGGAAGTATTCCTACCATAGTTCTTTCTGTCCAAAACCTCAAAGTTTTAAAATTCAAACAAGAACCTCTAAAATCCTGTTTTAGTGCCTTGTTTTTCTTGTCTTCCTTAATTTCTTCATCTGTAAAAGCTTAACTTCCTCAGCTTTGTGACACTAATTTCAGAAGTACACTGAGGTCCTCAAGTAAAAGCGTAATGAAATAATATTGTTAAATCATTTTCTTGTGTCTTGTCAGCTCATAGCACAATGCATTCTCCAGAGTGATATTTGCCAGGTTACTGTTCAAGTGCACTTTTTCTGTTACCCGTGTAGTTTCCACCCCTCCCTACTGAGTGTTGCTTTAGTACTGTTAGATGTGACCACGAGCTTGGTTTTGTAAAGAAACAAGCGTTGTGATTCTCCTGACTCAGTCTGCCTCTCACCACCACCTCCCCCAGCAACTTGTGACCTGGGGGGTCAACATCAATCCAGCAAAACAAAGGAGACTCAAACATAACCTGCTCCTACTTGTAGTTTCACGTAGGCACCCACAGAGATCTTATTAGTGCCCTCAAAGCAGCAGTAAAAAACGGAGGCATTTTCACTTTCACATGGGGCTGCTGGGTTAGTCAGTCAGCACGTGCACATGTGCTTCAAATCAGCCACATAACCCACAGCTGTGTGCCTGGCCACCTGACCCCACAGAGGGAGGGCTGAGGGTGTGAAATGGCCAAGAGAGCAGAAGTAGTTTAGGAAAATGTGGAGGGTGTTACAACAATTGTATTGGATGGAGAACATGGACTTGCAGGAAATGAAGATCTGCAAGCTCTGTAGCTGTGCAAAGCTGCTCTGCTTTGTGAATGCTGTACTAACGCCTACAAGCATGGGGCTGAAAATCCCAGTAAATTCCCAGGATGCATCCAGATTGTTTCTAACTGTGCACGATCCGTGTTGATCTGTTGCAGCATCTGACTGGAGAACAGCTTTGAGCAGCAGAAGGCTGAATCCCATGCCCTGCTTAGTCTGTAGGTGTGGTGCCCAGCTTCCTGTGTCAGGCCTCACGAGGAGGAGATGCACGCTATGCTCTCTCCCACAGAGAAGGCCCGGTGCTCTGCTCTGCATGCTGCTCTGCCTTAGAGGATAAAATGGCTCCAGAGCACTGCACGCACAGAGTTTCTCACAATACAAAGATGTGGTACGTTCACATCTAAAGGTGCGTCTGGTTCAGTTACATAGAGCTGAATGAGGCAGGTAGTGCCAGTTGTGCTAGTGCTTTATGTCTTGTGGACACTGCAAAGATAGAGGGAGTCCAGCTCTGTGATGCAGGCTGTCGTGTAGCCCTGGGAGTGCAACAACTTTCAGCTGCTAATGTGAAGTCCATATTTTAATCAGAGCTTTAAAATGTGCTCAGTGCCTTTACAAGTGTAGTTAAGCTACTTCATCAAGAGTGGCTGCCATTTACAACTCTAGACTTCTGTTCATGGCATTTAACACACTGGACATAGCTGTATTACTTTTGAAGTTGAACTGAATTTTGATACTACGTACATTTTCTAGACCCCTCTTAGAGCTGCTGAATTGCTGAATGGACCTAGGAAGCATCAAAGTTTTAAAGAAGTCTTGTGAGAAGAAGAATACAAAAGGAAACCTCAACCTCAAGCATCAATACCAAGAATGTAAAGACCAGACCTCAGAAGCAGAGAGGAAGATGCATGCGTTTTGGGGCGGCTGCCAGCAGGTGGACTCTGAAAGCCCTTATAGAAGCAGTGCTTCCGTAGAGGCAACCAGAAGATACCAACTCGTGCTGGTGCCTTCCTTCCCAGCACCCCATGCTGTGTGTCCCAGCACAGCCCACTGGAGCAAGATGAAGTGGAGGAGGATCGCTGTCTTTGTCACCCTCCAGGCACAGCTCCCACTTACAGGTAAGGCAGGCTTTTATTTTATGGGGTGTTCTTTTAAAACATTTTTTAAGGTGAGGGAAGAGCACAATGCTGTGTGGTAAATTCCCCAGCCCTCTGGTTGTGGAGGGATATGTTGAAACTCAACTATGTCCATCCCTCTGGTCCCAGCTAGGGATGGACTGGGGCAACAGGACTAGTTAAGACTGACACCCCTTGCTATAAAGATGTCCTCTGGTGGGTGGGGAGGACAGCCGCTTCTTTGTGCCATAACCAAGTAACAGTTCATCCTTAAATAAAATCTCAGCCCTCACCTGGGCAGCATTCGCTGGGATTTAAAAGGAGATATTTGATACTAAAATGAAAATGTAGTCACTTCTAGTAGTCAGCACAAGAGTGTATCTCTATTCAGATTAAGATAGAGCCATGTTAATCGCAACAGGATGTTGGTGGTTGGAGGCAGTGTGTGGCAGAGCCAGCAAGCTGGGTATGCAGGAACATATGTCAAGATAAAAGGGATAGAATCCTTCCCTTCATGTCTTTACCCCTGTGATTCTCCCAGCTGGACACAGTGTGAAGTGAAAATGCTTTCATATATTAATTTGTGATGGCGTATGGGTCCGTATGTCCTCGCTTGGACAGAAAGTGAGGCTGTTTCGGTGTGCCCAGATCTTCAGAAGTTGCACTAATTTTAGGAGAGAGGAATATACTTCTTTGTAGGTTAGGAGTTCAAAAGAGCAAGAAAACTGAATGTAGATCCAGGGAAGGCCTGGATATAGGCCTGCATCTGGGGAAGTCAGCAAGATATGAGTAGGCCGTGTTTGCACTTGTATTAACATCCCCTGGAAGAGTGTGCACTAAGTGTGCTTAACAAACGTGCAATTGCTGCTCTAAAGAGCTTTGGAGACTGCAGTGGAAATTTAAGTAAGAACTTTTCTGTTGATCAGAGAAGCATCTCGTGGCCATATGTGGCACCAGTTCTAGTAGTTTGTGGAGATTGTTTCAGGAGGATTTTAAGTAGAATAACATTCTCTGCAGTAAGAATGGCTTCTGCTTGTCTGCATTTAACAAGCTATGTCCCTTTCTGATACTTAAGTGCTTTTTGTACATTGTTTTGTATGCATAGATGTGGGTGTGAGGTGTAAACAAACAATAGAAACTCCTTTTCCTTGATCTTTGTAGACGTTTCAAAAGTGCTTTTCAACCTTAAGGTTTCTCAAGAAAATATTATTTTGTTTTATAGGGCTATAAGGTTATGGGGGTTACTTCAGACACATTTTAAGCTGAAAGTACCTTTTTGCATTTTTTTTTCTTCTATTCTGTCCAATATATCAGAACTCTGGGTTCCTATCTGTAATTTTTTGGCGAGAAAACTTACTGAAAAATATGTAATACTTTGCAGATGGCTGAAGCTAGCCCTATAAGTGTCTACTGTGAAAAGCTTTTGGAGTATTCACTCTTACAAATAATATACGAGATTGAATTTTGAACAAGCTACAGCTGCTGTTGTTTTCAGGCAGTTGCCTATGAATTTGAGGGAAAGTACTTTTCACTGGGTAACCACAGTAGTTTGAAGAGTTGTAGTATTCAAAAATAAAAGTAACTCCAAATCTGGGGAATTGTTAAATTACCGTAGATTCAGAATACACTTTGGCAATCATAGAAGATCATCATGAACTTTGTTTGAAGATGAGACTGAACAGATGAAGTTTTCACACAGAACAAATACAGAGATCTGCTGCTGCCTGGAGTGTTTTTCAAGTCTTTTTAACGTGAAGTAAAATTTGAGAAAGTTTTCATGAACAAGCTGAGAGTGGATGGAGGTTCGGTGAGCTGCATCCCGCTTTACAGTGAATTCATTTCCACTTCACTGAAATGCATTTTGCACTTACTCTCCAAGCAGTCAAACTAAAGGCACTACCAAGACTAGGACTGATAGACTTGTGACAACTTTGCTTTGATCTTCTGAATATTGAAGTAAATGTCAGGCACAAAAAACATTTTGTTTTCAAATAAATAACTGTAGAGATGGAACACAAATTCTGAATCTGATTTGTTGTTACTAACATTAGAACAGAAATTTCAGAATCCTTGACCATTGAGCAAGTACAGACAAGTTTTATTGTATACATGCTGATTTTTTCTTTGTGGTCTCCAACAAAGTGCAGCTCTGGAAGTCTAGCTGAGCACTTTCTACAACCTCTCTATTAAAAAATATCTAGATATAAATCTTAGCAGATAGTTTTATTAATCATCTTGTTCTTTGATATATAAGGAGACATTAAAAAGAAGTACACAAATATCACAGCCAGAATGGTAAAAGTCTGTATAGTTTACAGAGCTTTTAGTCAAAAGTATGATGTTTTAATGGCAGTAGGTCAGTACTGTGGGCGGTGTTGTTGAAATGCTCGTTCTAAAAATGGCTGATGCGATGGCATTTTGATTTATATAAATACACAACATCCGTATACATATACAAATATACATATATACAAATACACGTGCAAGAATTCTTCAAGTTCAGCCTTTCCCTGTTTTTCACAAAATCACTGTAGTCAGAATCATGTGTTAAACGGCATTGGACTGTTTTTTTCGCTAGCTCTGTGGAAACTAAAATGTGTCAACCATCAACAGAGATTACTTGCACAGCTTATTTTCACAATATTTTTCTGCTGTGCATAACTGTGGCCTCTTCCCAATGGGCACTGTGCAATCAGGAGCTCCTTCTAATCGGTTAATAGGCAGGATGATAAAACAGACGGATCATGGGTCTTAGGGTTCATTTGTGCCTTCCTTTTTGTAAGATGACTTAGCAGATCTGCAAACTAAAAGGCTTGTAAACTTCAAGTTGTTTACAGGACCCTTGAAAAACCCAAACAAATAAAACAAACAAAAAAAATCTGGCTACAATCCACGTGTCCTTGTGCCTAGCCTGTTAAGGTCTCCTAGCTGAATTCTTGTTAGACCTTGAGGGGCTGGAAAAAAAATCGAAAGGCTTAATTTTACTTGCTTTATTTCCCATTTCTCTTTTCTATTCACAGCAACTCATTAATAATTCATGTTAAAAAAAAAAAACACCTATGAACTGGCACATTAGCAAACTGAACAAAATGCAGGCAAACTGAGCTTTTCTTTGTAAAGGGCTGTTTGTCAAGCTCTTGCAGTGCTATAGTCAATTCTCCAATGCTTGTTACAGAATGAGTGATTTCCATCAGAACGTTTCTAAGCAAAATTCCTAATGAGTGAAGTCGCAAGTTAATGATCATGTTCCTTTTGTTGTTTTTCAGGTGGGCTAGAGAAAACTTTCTGAAAATGCAGTCCATATATTTGTCTTGTCTAAGTATGAATAAGGGGATATCAAAACAAAGTGGTTTGAAAGCCGAAGTTGAGGGGAAACATAGGAGATTCACTGGCAGTTTAGAGGGGACAAGAACTTGATTTATGAATGGATGTCCATGTGAGGGGCAGTTTTGACAATCATTTTCTGTTACGTATTCAAACTTGAATTGTGGCTAGCGCCATGCTAAACTCATTTAAATAAATTATGTTTTCTTATCTTTATCCTGTAACCAAACTCCCTTTACAAAAGAAAAAAGAACTATTTGTACAATTGCAAATGGATGTCAAATCCCTCCCCTCTTTCAATTTATTGTATATTTGTATGAATATATGTAGGATTATATCATGCATTGGCTGTTCTGTCCATAAAATAGAGTATCTTTTTATGGTGGGATGAATGAAGATACAGCGTCTTAAATATACTTATAAAATATTTATCCTGCTAAAAGTATTTGTTTTGTATGTATGCGTAGTTGTATGTTTATTGCTCGTTTTCAGTGTTGAGCTGACATGAATTCAGTTAATATCTAAAATAAAGTTTTGCTGCTGTTCCATTTTAGCATTAAGAAAACAATTTCAGCTGTTCCAGAGGCTTTAGAGAAGATGAGATTTTATTTTTTTTATTATTAAATTTTTTTCTGACTTGCACTGGAGTATAGTGCGATTATGTTCTGCTTCTTCAAAAAATACCAAGTATTTTTAGCTTTTAAAACATGATGATCCAAATCAGGTTTCTTCATGAAAGCAATGGAAAATTTAACTCCATATTATCCTGTACAACAGATTAGTAGTTTCATATGTAACTTAGGTAAAATACATGTGCAAATTAGGCTGAAGTACAACAAACAGAGCTATCTATTCACGCACACAAATCTTAGGGGATCGTGGAAATGCATGTATGTAGCCACATACAGTGGATACATCCATCTTTCTAAAGGTTAAACTTACAGATATATGGTTCTTTCACTCTTGACAATTTGGATATTAAAAAATAGGAGTGAAAAACTCTAGCTCCTAAGTATCGAGGTCGCAAGTACTGGTGCTTATGCAAGCTCTGTTTAAGTGTTAGAAGTTATTTTAATATCTGAATGGTATAGACTGGAAATATTTGAATCCCTACAAGTTTCCTAGGAGTAGTCAACCTTCAGAAGCTGTAGTACTTTATTATATGTATATATATTATATACTTTCAATCTCACTTTATTTCTTATTGGAAATGGTAACAGTTGGGCAGGGCAGACAACAATATACAGAATGAAAGAGAGAAGAACTGAGAAAGATGGGAGTTTTTCATCTCCACATGTTTTCTGTAGATGAGAGTATGTTAAGCATAGGACTTCTAGTAAACAGGTTGCTGAGCCTGATGAAATGCTTGGACTGTTTGCCCTATTTCTTTCCAAGAATGTAATGGCAGTAAAAACTTCATCTCCATATCCTGACTGATGCTTATCCATGTCCTGATTCTTTTGGAGTAAAAGAAAAAAAAAAAAAACTTAAAAAAAACTTCCTATATTTCTGATTGATGGAGTAGCCATAAAATTAATGCTTAACTCTTCAAAAGCTCAGATAATATGGAGGTGATGCTAAATTACAATTAGGTGGAAGTTGACAAGGAAAAAGGGTCAAGGGAAAATTGTCAACAAATCATAGCACACAGTAAATCTAGGTTGTGGCTCTGTCATCAACACTTGTGGTTTTATAAGAAATTCTACCCTGTTTGATTTAGTTACAGTTAAAGCAATTGTCCTTGGTGAAAATACTAATTTTCACTACTAAGATGCTTTCCTATTTTTCTGTTTGTTTTAGTTTGCATTTTCAAACCTGCATGACACCAGAAAAGAGCTTAACAGCTATATAGCCAGTAACTTTTTTTTGTTTTGTTTTTGGCATTGCTTGTGGTTAACGAGAACTGAAAATAGCTACTTGGTCAAAAAGCATATAGAACATGTAGAACCAAAGAACGCTTAAAAAGCAGCTTTCCTAGGTGTCCTAAAATTTGAATCTCAAAAAAACGAACATAATTTACTTTTTTTTTATTTTACATAAATAATAGTAATTTAAAAAATAGCGAGTAATGGACTGAAACACTTTTTTTTAACGAGGTAAAATGTGATATCCAGAAAATTAATAACACAGTGCTGATTTTTGTGTTATTTAATTTTAAGTAAGCTGTTGAATAACGGAATGGGCTACATGATGAGAAAACCTTTTCCTGGTTGTTTATCCAGGTTTTATATCCAATTTATTCCGGCTAGGAGCATGAGTGTTTTGCGTTCATTTCACTTAAAATGTTGCTGTCATCTATACGACAGCCAAGCCTTAAATAAACAGTGTCAAATATTTATAGAAACGCTTCCCTAATACTGAATGCATAAGTTTTCATTATAAATTCATTCAAATTCCTCATGGTGTACATCTTGTCATGAAGTAAACTGAGGCTTATAGCAGGGAAAACAGAAAAATGTCCAGTAGGTAATTAGCTGGATGGGAGCACAGCCTCATAGTTACACTGATCCTGCAAGCAAATCAAGATACATATTTTTTTGCAGATGTTGATGTGTGGGGGCAGAGCCCAAACTGGTAAGATTCTTCTGTTGGAGATGTTTATTTAGAGTTATCTAATACAGAAAATTGGCTCATACTGTACATTATCATCTGATAACTCCTTACTTTATCAGGTCAGTTTGAAGCAAGAGTTTTGTAAAATGAGACAGTACTACTATTAAATATTCTTGACGCACATCAATTTAGTGAAAGAGATCAACATCCTATAGTGAGGTACTACTGCACATTTCTGGCCATCAAATGTTGTTTGTTTTGTCATTCAGAAATAGTTGGATGGTTTGGGTGATGATTTTTAGAAGTATAATTACACTTAGTGCCTGGGCTGAAGTTTTACAACTTGCAGTCAATACAAAGCCTTTACTGTGAAAATTTTTGAATCGCACCTGATTATATGTTAGATCCTTACAATATTATCTCATTTTTTCAGTCATATATTGGTGAGCTTCGATCAGAAAACCCAACATCCAGTCACTGGTGGGAAAGCTCTTTTCTGTCTCTACTTTGTATTTGTCACTGCAATTTATGTTGTTTCCCATCTAGCCATGTAAATCTGACTGCAGTGAAGAAGCCTTAGCAGAATTCTCCAGAGTAATTGCTCCTTTTTTCTGAGTTTCTCCCGCCATTAGAAGAATTCACACAGTATCATTGTTTTGCATTCTTACATAAGTAAGGCATTTTTGGCAGTGCTTTTTGCGAGCATGAGGGTGCGTTTATGAGGAAAAGTGGAATGAAGTCCTGTGAGTTTCTCTTCACTAAACGCAGTTGGTTTCTGAGAAGGAAGCAAACAGTTCTGTGAATTACTCTTAGTTCCTCTGTTCATAAAAGGTCTTTTAACAGATGGGCTTCTTATAATTTTTTAAAGGATGTTATTTCAGTTCTACAAATTTCTTCCTAACAACCTGGTGTAGGGAACCTGCTTTGGCAGGGGGGTTGGACTCGATGAACTCTTAAGGTCCCTTCCAATCCCTATGATTCTATGAACTTGCTACTAGTTTTCAACACTGAGTTGCTATTTTATATAATGGTTTACTACCTCAAGGCTTGATACCTGACCAGGAATAAGTTGTACAGGTGAGCTCAGGTGATCCTTTTCAGGAGAGGAATGTGGGAATGGTACTGTATAAAGTAACATAAGTACACATTTTTCTGTTGTGTTTTTTTCCTCTCATTTCTCAAGGAGTGTAAACGTTCTTGCTGTCAGTATTACTGTGACACTTAACATCCTGTTAGGATATGAAAAGTTACAAATGAAACACAACCCAAATAATCCATGTGATAACTGACTTGGGAGGCTTACATTAGTAGTAGGTTTGCCTTCATGTTTATTACATGAGTTTTTTCACCTATTGCCTGTGACATATTCTTCAATACTAATGGTCTTCTGTTTCTTTTGATCTCTCCCTAGAAGTTTAACCTCTCTGTGTATGTTTGCTGAGGACTATTCTGATGAATAGGATTTACCAATGAAATCTTGCAGATAGTGAGCTTGAAGAGTCTTGGAGAAAGTTAAAATTAAACCACCTTTTTTTTTATTATTTTTTTTAAATCTCTTAATTTCCTTTTCTTGAGATGGAAGGGGTGGAATATGCAATTTCAAGTGGTTTGATTTTTAACTTCTTGAATATGCTGATCTTCTTCGTACTAAGACCGAGCATTTGTGTATTACGGGATTAACTACACCTAACAGACCAGAGGAGGTAAGCAGGGTTAACTAATCTGGATTTCTAGGTGGAGGTCAGATGTCATTCCAGATTCTTTAAAAAATAAAAATAAAAAAAAATTCTAATATACAAAAATCGTTGATATAAAAGTCCTCTGGAATTTAGCTTTGTGGATTGTTTTTCCAATGCCCCGATATGACAAATCAAGCTCAATTACAGCTAGCTTGCTGAGAATGTGGTTTTCTTTTTCCCTCATAAATGATGAATAATTTTATTAAAACCAGCACAACATTGTCCATTTTCTTTATGTATAAATTTTGTGGGAGACCTCAAAGGTGTAATTTAAGGCAACTGCTTCCCAGTCAATTAGCAACGCTGCCTTAGATGTGACCTACATTTCTGATGAAGGCTGCTTGTAACTTCAAAATGTAACCCATCCCCAAAAGTCTGAAAATAACCAGAGATCTTCAAGAGTGGTTAGAGGTTTTTCGTTCGTTTGTTTATTTTTCTGTGTGTATGGTTTTTTTAAAGAGTTTTGCCTCAAATGCGACGAGAAGTAATGAGTATTTGGTATACATTACTTGATCTCTTTTCTGAGGACATGTTTTTGATCACATCTTTGATTGTTTCTCCACGATTCAAATGTTTAAAAAAAATGAAGATTCTTGCTACATAATTTCTCTCTCTAGAAGAAGCAGACTTAATTTATGCTCTTTTAAATTCTGCTAAGTTTCAAATGCTTGTGGTAACTATGTGAACTTTGCGGAACTGGAATTCGCACTGTCCTGTCTTTTCACACAGCTAAATTAATCTCTTTTCTTCTATTAAGTCAGATGTTACTTTACTACTTGCCTCAAAACCCAACAGTGCTATAAAGCATTTGTTGCTGCTGCCAGGTATGTCTCTTCTGACTGAAAAGCAGCAGATTTTCAGGCTTTGTTTTTTTTCTTCTTTTTTATAACTCTCTTGAAGTTACAGCTATGAAACTTCAACCCTATCTCGTTGTAACATCTTTTCCAAGATGTTTTTATCTGATTTTATCTTTTTCAGCTGCAAAGAAGTAGCTAACAGGTTTGCCTCCTTTCTCTCTTGCTCTTCTTTTTATATCATGGGCCGAATGTCTGTTTGTTAGACATGATGGCTTTAGTAGATCAGATACCAGGTTTAAAATTAAACTTCAGGGGAAGTGATTTTTTGATTCTGCTAAACTTTTCAAGATTTCTGTTTTTTGTTTTCCACTGGGGTAAACCAAACCCTTCTAGAGTGTTTTTCTGAGACACCAAGCAGACTAAGAGCAATTAGTCTTCTGTGTTTGGGACGAGGGAAACCCAGTTTCAGGTCCTTGGTCTGTCTGACTCAGAGCAGGAGCCTGACTGGGACTCCCATGTGCTAAGCTAGTCAAGAGATAATCAATGGTATTGATGAGAAATTCTGAAGGGAACCCAGAAGCATTCCCCAACCAATGTGTCATCAGAATTTGTCATGTGAAATGTTTCTGATGAAATGCTGTTATCTATTGAAATGTATGTATTAAAAAAAAAAGAAAAAAAGAAAAAAGGTTTCGGTTTCAGTTGTAGTATTTCATAGAGTCAATTTAATCCTTTGGAGTCAATGGAATACAGGCATTTTTGCTCTGAAGAAGAATTAGCAATGCCCTTGCTGGTCTTGAGAAGCCTTATACTAAGGATTGGGACTACACTGGGGAGGGTGTACCTGAGAGTTTCCCCACCCATCCTTACATGCCTTGTGTTTTCTCTACTATTGACTGTATTTCAGCAATGGCATATCCCCCAGCAGACTCCTGTGTGTAACTTTGTCTGCAAAATGGAGCTTACAGGCGTGCTGTTATCTTGTCCAGATATATATATATAAACAACTTAAATATGAGTATTAATAACATCTGCTTATATACTGATGATCCTCAAGTTCTAAAACTATGTTTAATGATGCAAGACTGTTAAGATTTAGATGGTCCTAAGATGCCAAGTTTTCAGAGTACATAAGGGCCTGTGGGTGCCAGCAACATGGAATATGATGTGCTGGGCTTTCTCAGATTGCTGTGGGAAGCAATCTGAGAAACTATCAGGAGCAATAAAGGAGGGCTTACAGTATCTAAAAAGATTTGGATGAGTAGCTTCACCTCTAAATATGCTGGCTATATGCTCTAACTGTAAAGCAGTCATAATATTTCTGTCAAACTTTCTGCTTCTAAAAGGGCACATTAGTGTTCGAGAAAATGCTGCTTATTTAAACATCTAACTTCCAATTAGCATTCCTGTTTAGGCAGCTCTCCAATGGTATTGGCAGGAGTTTTACTTCAGACTAACTGGATGAGCTTTTAGCAAACTGTTCACCTAGATTTTTGCAGTTCACACAGTGATTTATACTGAAGGAAATACACCACTGTCAGTTGATATAAAACCAATTTAGCTGTGTTTCTGTGAACCACTGCTGCTTGCATAACAACTGCAGTACACAAGCATTTTGGAAAGGACACGTTTCTCATTCTGTACCTTTAAATTCAGTGGGTTCTCCACCTCTTTTGAAATGTTGGGGTCATATTATAATCAAAATGTTGTAGTTTTCAACTTGTATATTTAGAAGGTATTGTACGTCCAAGAAGAAGAGAAAAGGTACTTCTAAGTAGCCATTTAAGTAGATTTTATTTGTCAGTTTCCCCGTATAAGTGATTTTTTTTCTTTAAAGTGATTTGATTAAGTCTGCAGTTAGATGTTTTATTTGTCACAGAAACTTGGTTTGAATTTTGGGTGCTCCTATGTGGAGCTTGGAGTTGGGTTTGATGGTGTTGGGTCCCTCCCAACTCAGGATATTCTGGGATTCTATGACTCCTAAAGCAGTGCTTTGTTTTGAGGCTTTTTATTTTCAATGTT
Source organism: Odontophorus gujanensis (assembly GCA_013399175.1). Taxonomy (NCBI): domain Eukaryota; kingdom Metazoa; phylum Chordata; class Aves; order Galliformes; family Odontophoridae; genus Odontophorus; species Odontophorus gujanensis. Next base: position 44,638 of record VXAB01013191.1, on the reverse strand, counting down.
TTCCTGTTTAACTCCATGTCTGAATATTTTAAAAGCATCTTCCGGTGACTTTTCTTTTTTATGAAGTTAGGAAGGTTGATATTAAGACACTAGACAAAATTAATATGAATACAAATTTCAAATTATGAACTTTGAACTTTGGGATCTTGTCTGAGGCATTTGTAGAAAATTCTGACATTCCTGTCATCCTCCATGTTTTACAGATTTGTCCTCCACTGCGTGAGTTAATGCTACTTCTTAGATAAAGCAAACCTACACGCTGGTGCTCTAAATGTTGATGCAGCTCTTAGTGTGGTGGTATTTGACCTGGCTGCAGTCTGAGCATTACTATTTAGGGACCGCAGCATTGGGATTGCAAATTTATGTGAACAATTATTGTGGCCACCTTTTACTCCCATGAGAGCACCTTCAGTACAACATGGTGATTGTAATGCCTACATATCTCATTTAGACTAATTAAAACATACATTATTTTTAGTGGAACTAGTCCTTGCTATGTCAAGTGGATGTTGAAGCTCAGCTCTCAGCTGTCCATCTTCCTAGAACTGCCTGCTTCTTTTCTCATAGGTAGCTTCTGGCTACCGAGGACTTGCCCTATGCATTAACTATTAACCAAGCATCAAAGCGAGGACTTCCTTTGGGGATTGACTGCAGTTTATTTGCTCAATGTATGTAGCCTCTTTTGCCTCGGGCACAGAATAGAGCACCTCGGTCTTGAACTCCCTGGTCTTTGGCTTCTGAGAAGCCAAGCTGCCTAAGGGGAGCTATACTTCAGCAAAGCTTTTGTTCAGGATGTTCTGGCTTATACAGGGTAATATCTGTAATGTGGCTTGGAAAACGCTCAGTGCACGGCACTTAACTATTATCTGTGCGGTAGTATGTGAGAGCCAGAGGGGTGTGAGCTTGCTTGAAAGCTGCTTGGGATTTTATTTTTATTTTTTTCCAGAGCTGTCATTCTATTGAGCCTTTCAATCTTGGAGCCTTTAGCTGAGGGAGAATGAGGAGGGGAAGCATAAAATATTTTGAAATAGAGCCCTAAAGGCAAGTGGCACTTTGAATGGAATTTACATGTAGCTCATCAAAACATCACCTCTTCAACATTTGTATATGGTGTGTAAAAGTACACTTGCTTCTATAATTGTGCAGTGGAGTTGAGAGGGGTGATGACTGCTGTCTATAATACACTGGAATGAGGAAGGATGAATTAAAAATGAGTGTGTGTTAGAAGAAATAGATATAAACAGGATGCTGAACTACTCTAGGGAGTAGAAGTATTCACACCGTATGAAGAGTTTTTGCATAGATTGTTCTTGGGCAAGGGAAGTATAAGCTGATATTCAGGAGAAGCTTGCTGAATCTGTGGAATTTTATTGTATGACTGTATGTAGGAGCAAAAGACAGTTAGCCAAGAAGGTCTTCTGCAGTCCTTTGTTCTTGTTTGTATATTTGAGAAGTACACAAGAATATATACCACATTTAATCAAGTCCATTGTAAGTCAGTGGCCAGATAAAACTACAGACACTGCTGATATTGTGCCAGTGTACATACAGAAAGCAATACAAAAATGTGTGAATGGATTTGTAAGGGTGCACTGCAAGCAAATCTGTGCAGGACCATCTAGTTCATATGTGGTATTAGGTATATTAGCATGCAAATGTGTTTCACATCCATTATCTAAGCTATTTCTAAATGTAAATTTAGTAAGGGACGAGATGCTCTTAAGCATTTTTTTTACCTCTATATCTGTACATATTAAAACTACAGAATGTATTGTTTTCATCTTTTCGATGATAATCAGCATGTTGTTGGTGTTTGTGTTTTTGTTTAGTATTACATGCATGCAGTCCAAGATGAGGGTAAAAAATGCTTTCTCAGCTGATGCCAGAAATAGTGGAATATTTATTGTTTAGCTTGCATTTATTATTTCAAAAGCAGTGAGTGGTATTGTTGCCAGGACCTCTTCTGTTTCTTCCCTACTTCATTTCTCTTGCTGAAATACTACTTGGATTTTGTCTTTTAGAAGCAAGAGGCACAGGAATGACTTCCTCCTTATTTACCTCCCCATCGGTGATACAGATGAGATTTGTTATCAGACACTGTTGTATCTATGATACCGAGACAAGGAGAGACATTGTACTGTGTGATGAGGAAAGAGTATGGTGCTGCTCTGCTGTAAGGAAATATACACTTTATATATTTTTAGATCCTTGTCCTGTTCAGATTGCATGCGCAAAGGTGTTGGTCGCTACTTCAGTCACGTTCCTTCTCCTCCAAGAAGACCACTGTGGGTGGGTGGATTGTGTGGGATCACAAAACAATGGAGGCATCACTACTGTATTGTTTGATGGGTGAGATGTTGCCTTCAGTGTGAATGCTGTACCTAGTGTATTAAATTAGAATAGGATGGGTACACCAGTCTCTCACTATTAGCATCCTAGTATCGCTGTTGCAATAGGAATAGGAATCTCCTGAAAGCCACAGTGTAGACTATCTATTAAAGCTATCCTTTAATGCATTGGCTGGTAATCATGTTACTTTTGTTTATTTAATAATTTCTTAGAATTTTGCAGTACTTCATAAGCATTAACGGGTTCTTACACTGCTCTTCTAAGGTAGTATGTTCTCGTAGTGTGTATTATAATGTGGTAAATCAAGGCACAGAATGGGTAATTAGTGTTTAGAAAGTCTCAGACAAAGCCCAGAATAGAAATCCTAATTGCTTTAGCTGTTAGCTAAATGTTTCCGTATCAACATGCAGGATAGACTAACAGTGGGAGACTAAACTAGAACTAGTAAGAAACTATTCAAAAGTATTTTATGAGTTTTCCACCAAAGCAAGAGGAATTTGTTTCTTGTTCCTATTTTGGAACAAACCCAGCAATATAAATAGAAACCTCTGTTAAGATAAGTATCTCCATATAAGTTGTTGCAAAAAGAATAAAAAGGACTGGAAGATAAATACTCCACTGAAGCGCGTAGTAGATTAATTGTCAGATACTATATATATATATCTTTACAATCACTAAATTAACAAGAAATAAAACCATCAATCAAAGCAAAACCTATCAGAAAATAGGTGCCACACTCAACGTGCAGAGGCTGGGACCCACTGTACAACTGGGCTGAAGTGAGATGTCCTGGGTACAGCTGGGATGTGCCCCAGGGTGAGCAGTATAATGATATAACAGGTGGGAAAATAGTAGAGCATGGCTGAAACACCCATGATTGCTTCAGAATCTGTCAGCAACGTTATAATTAAATTTGTGCAAATATTTACGATGATTTACATTAGGAATGAAACTTCAAAATTGACTGAAGGTTTTAAGAGTCCAATTAGTACAACCTTAAATGATCTTATCTCTTGAGAGTGCTAAGAACTCACTGGGTAAGTCAATCTGCTCTGATTCTTTCTATCATTCCGACAGATTTAAATTGGAGAGAGAGAAAGACAAACAAAAGAGACGAAGGGAAGGATAAAAATATGTATAACATAACACAGTATTTTGAAGAGAATAAACTTTCAGAGAGAGAGATTGAGAATGTGTGTAAAGGCAGCAAATATCCACATGGGAATTCTATGCTATCTATTTCAGTAGAGGAGACCTAGCAAAATTCAAAATAGCAATGGTCCTTAACAACATCAGAGAAGAAATCAGTGCAGTTGTTTGAAATGACATCTGTGAAACATTCACACAAGCTTACTAGTACTACAAAGAATGGTTAAAATCCATTCAGTGCTTCATAACAGGATGCCGAAAGGTCATAACAGAACCAAAAAAATCAGTTAATGTTTATGTAGCTCAGAAAGATCCTAAAACTCGGATTGTCTTGTTCTTGTACTCTTGGACATCTATTGATCCCAGTCAAAGACAGGCTATTAAATACAGAATTTCAGTGTGTGGGTTAGCTACAGGAGTTGCGCAGATTCTGTAAGTTCTTAAAAGGTTAGCTTAAGTCTGGGGTACATACAAAAGGTGAGAGTGAAAGAAGATGTAAAAGTAATGTTACTGTGCAGAAGAGTTCAAAAGGCCAAGAGCAAACCTGGAGATGAGGAGCGAATGGCATTCACCAGTTAGCAGTCATGTTCAGATAGGGTATTGGAATAGAAGACATCTGGTATTGATTACAAAATTTAAGAACAGGTGAATGGATATTAAAAAGATAATATCTTTCTGTGATACTACCCTTATTACGGTGAATGCTAATGACGTATGGGAAACTGCAAGAATAAGGTCACAGTATTTCTCTTAAGCAGCTGTCTGTAGAACGGAAATGTCAAAACTGACTTTTCCTTGACAGAGCTGGGCATTGAGAGTTGATATTGGAAGGAGGTCAGTATGGAAATCACCACCAAAAAGCCTATTGTGAACGTGCTTCTCTGGAGAAGAAAATGACAGATTGATGTGTTGCTGCCAGAAGGGAAATCTCTGTATTTTACCTTTGTTTTTCTTTTGAAATGCCAATACTGCAACTGCTGTATTAAATTAAAGGCTTCAAGGGAATGAAAGTGTATCAATCCACTCACTTGATTTATATTTTCATTCCTGGCCGCATTTTAATAGCGAAGTACATTTTGTTTCATGCAAAGTGTGTGTACAGAATTGTAGTACGGTTGAGTTCCCAGGGCACTGCAATGAGATTAAAGAGTGTACTGCATCTACCCAGATGTCCCTGGATTAGTGCTAGGTAGCAAAACTTCAGCAGGGTCTGTTCCTCCTCTTGGCATAGAAGCAGGATGATGAACATTTGACTAACTCAAAACGCTGGCGTCTGTAACTGCAGAGGTACGTACATTAAAAACAGGAGGGGCTTTCCAAGGTGCTGAATATGAGTGGTGAGAGTGGGAGGCAGAGGAGCCACTAGAAGTTTTCTCCAAGCACAGAGGCTAAAAATGTTTTGAAGCCTTCTTAATTAGAAGGCTAAGTCAGAGGGAAGAACCAGAGGGGCTTTCACAAAGGCTCTGTGTAGGTGTCGAAAATGAAAACGCAGTAAGGCCACAGTCTTCAAATTCATACAATGAATAAGTTCAATAATGTCATGTGGTCTGAAGTTGTGATATTAGTTCCTCTTATAAACCTTGATACCTCTCATGCTGCTAGGAGTCTCGTGACACTGTCACACACCCTCTCCTTTAGCAGTGGTTTTGGATCCAGGAATGTCACTGACCTGCCACGAGGGTGACAGAGCCCTGGAACAGGCTGCCCAGAGAGGGTATGTAGCCTCCTTCTCTGGAGATGTTTGAGATCTGCCTGGATGCTTTCCTGTGCAAGCTGTTACAGGCAATTGCTTTATCAGGAGGGTGGACTCGGTGATCTTCAGAGGTCCTTTCCAACCCCTATGGTTGCGTGATTCTGTGAACTTCAAACAGCTGCTGCCTCTCTCTGTACCTGTTCTCCTTAACAGATTGTCAGCTGTTCATTTGGATTCTGATTGTGTACCACCTTACGCAGTCCAGAAGTTAATGTACAAATGGAAGTTAAGACTGAACAAACACAGGTCATTGCACGACTGAGGCATATGCAGTCTTTTGCAAATGTTTGCAGTACCATCCAGGTCACCTGGAGCACTCAAGACTAGTTAATGCTTTATGACAGTGATGGAGTCTTGCTGTTGGACAGTGAAGACTCATCACAGAGCAAAATGCAGCCACTTATGGTAGCAGGTGTTGCTATTCAGAGTTTCCAGTAAGCTGAGCATCTCTGACAATAGTATGTAGGTAACTTAAAGCAAGAGAATTCAGTACATTTCTTATCTTGTTTTTTTTTTGTTTTGTTTTGTTTTTCTCCCTCGCCCCCCCCAATCCATCCATCTCCACAGGCAGTGGTGTTTTCTTGCACGTGTGACTTAGAAACTGCGTCTCTTCCGTTGCTGACTTGTTTAGGGCAAAAGAGACGTTTCAGCACTGGAGCTGACCCCGTTTGTTTTCTATGCCTTTTGCTCATAGCCTCCAAAACATGCAAGTTTCATGCTGCTTTCCTCTCAACTCAGCAGAAAATGTTAGTACTGCTGATCTCTGTGGCAGAACGATGGGTGACAAACTGCCTTGTCATTTCAATCAGAGCCACCCACATTCATCATCTGATTTATCCAGGGTTAAGCCATTTATTACACACCAGCTTGGGCTGCCCGGGGTAGCTGTTTTTCTTAATCTCTTGTCATAACTGTTGTAGGTTGGAGGCGGGAATGAAAGCACCTGGTGGCTGAAGTGACAGCTTCATTTTAGGAGCTGGGTACTCAGCTGAAAGAAAAACAGGAACAGGAACACTGGGTTTAGTAGGTTTTAATGGGTTTAGTGATTTTAGTGGAATAATGTGTTTTATAGAATTAGGAGTTTGTTTAAAATAAATTATACAGCAGTTCTCACCTTCCCCTACTTTCTATATACTCTGTACTGTGTATATATTTTCTGTTTATCTTGTTTCCCACTCCCACATGAAATGACCTTTTGTTTGTTTTTGCCAAGAGTTTTTGCTGGTTTAGTTGAAGTATATTCAACAAAACTTATTAACAATTTTTTTGGCAGCTTTTGTTTAAAAATGTGAATAAATATGGAAAAGATGGTGTAGACCCAGCTGGTGTAGTCTGTCTCATGTTGTACCAGCACACCTCCTGGTGCTTTTTATTTTTAACTTTGTCATGTTCCTTCTCAGTGTGTTAACGGTCTCTGAATTGTAAACTTATTTTTCTTCATCCTGCCCATGTACTGTTAGGGAAATACCATTTGATGCCTTATCTGTAGGAAGTGGGTGCCTGGTTTGGTGATAGGACAAGGGGAAATGGCCACAAACTGAGGCATAGGAAGTTCCGCACAAATATGCATGAGAACTTCTTCACAGTGCAGTGACGGAGCACTGGCACAGGCTGCACAGAGAGGTGGTGGAATCTCCTCTGAAGATGTTCGAGACCCACCTGGATGCCTATCTGTGCAACTGGGCTAGGGAGCTGCTTTGGCAGGGGGTTGGACTTGATGATCTCTGGAGGTCCCTTCCAACCCCTACTGTTCAGTGATTTGCCTCCAACTTACCCTACAACTAAGTGAGAAAGAACATTTTTTACAGATATTAATACATTTGTGGCTAAGAATAGCTGTATTAATACCTTCGCCCTTGTGTATGACTTTGCTCATTAAATAAATATTAGTAATTTCCTGAACAACCTGTTGTCTGAGAGGATATACTGGGGAAAGATCATTCTGTGTCACGTTTCTTAAACATCTGTTGTTAGACTGTATTGCAAAGAATATTACCTGGATATGGTTTTGGGCTGACTCAACTATGACAACTTTTCGTATAAGTGATCAAAAACCATCAGCAGCATCTGTGTTATTTTAGGCTGTTTCAGAGAAATGTTGTCTTTCTTTTCAGTTTCTTTAAACATAAACATTATCTGACATTTAGTGTTAATACATCAGAGAATGAAGAACAGAACAATAAAATAACAGTATTAATTGGAGACTTGAGGTAAACAGCCTGACTACATGCACAGCACAGCTGTGAATCCTGAGAAGCTGAGGGAGAAAGGGATAATTAGATAATTAGCCACTGGAAATAAAATGTCTGTACTGGAATTATTTTGAATAAATACGGGAGTCTGTTTGATCTGATAAAGAATTTACTTCAGGGGAAGCACTAAAACTTTGAATGAATTTTCATAGAATGCTCAGGTATTGCATGTACATAATTTTTTTAGGACCCGAATCACCTAAATGCTGACAGTACTGCCAGACGTTCATTTCTAATAGATAACTTTTGGTGTCTCAGACACAATAAGCAATTTCAGTGACTCAGGCTTTAAGATAGTATAACTTGTTACAAGCATGATCCTTTTTCCCTTCTAGTTTGTCCAACTTGTAACTTGATAAAGGGAACATTTAAATATGGTGTGTAAGAACCTTGCAGGTTAAAAATAGATGTATTCTAATACTGTAGATACTCTCCAAGGAAGTGCCACATACATCCCAGGGTTGTGTTCTGGGGCAAGTCTTACAGTGACTGCTATCTAAAGAAGGGCTTCTTGTATATAAAAGCAACATTAGTCATCTGATGTGCATCTTTCCTTGGGAGTTCTGAATGATAGGACTCTACCAGCAATGCTTCTGTCTGTATGTGAAAATACAGGAAGCAGACCGGAGTATTTTTTTTTAAGAACTTCCCAATTCTTCTCCACTGCTTCATTCACAGCTACTACACTGTGGCAGCCTGGGCAGAAGCTTTTATTGCTCTTTGCTTCTGATGAGCTGTCATACATTTCTATGCTAGTGGCACTCAGTACCTTTATGTTTCCAGCATGTCTTTTATACCTTCTTTCTATGTAGCAAGCAAACCTCTTGACGCCTCCAGGAAGAAGGCAAACATACCCTCTTGGGTACTGCTTCTGTGCAGGTGTCCAGAAAAAAAACAATCTGAGGGTACTTGTAGAGGAACTATGGACAGCAAAATACCAAGAGAAATCATTACATTCCCTTTTACTAGGAGACAATGTATGCAGGCTGTTAGGAGGAAAGCAAAGGAGAACTGAGTAACTCCAAAGAATTCATAGTCCTTCCTTTTCCTTTCTTTATTCTTTCTCTTTTCTTTGTTATCCTTTTGCTTCCTACCAAGTCATATCACTGTCACTAATCTGTTCCTTATGTTGTAGTGTTTGAAGCGTAAATCCATGCATCATATGGACTGATATGAGGGCAAATAACTGCATGATTTGAAAGAGGCTGCTCCATGTCTGAGTTCAATTTCAGTTTTTAGATCGACAATTCAGACCCATCTCTCAATGCCTAAGTCGCACTAAGACCAAATAAGTGAGGGATAAGAATGGAGTCCTGTGACATTCCCTTTTCTGATTATATAGAAAAGGGAAGCAGAAGCCACCTCGCATTAGTGGAAGCAGGAGAGCTCCAAGATACAATGAATGTCATCAGACAAATATTAGATTATTTATAAGGTGGTTGCAAGTCAATCTTTTGGCTTGATACTTTGAGGGGCATGGACCTAGAACTTCCACTGAGATGAATAAGAGCTGTGGGATCTCTATGATTATGCAGAATCGGGCCTTCTGCAGTTACGTGGAATTATATGGTCACAGGTGCCCCATTTTGATTGTAATTTATTATAGGATGATTTAAAATTGGAGACCTTTTCTGTAAGATGTATATGGAAGGGGAGGAAGGTGAAGATGAAAAGAAGAGGAGGAGGCTATGAGGCAAATATTCTGTATAAGGTTAAACTACTTGCAGAGACAGCCCAGGTGGGAACAAAAGGGAAAGCATCACATAGTGGATCAGAGGATAAGCAGCAAAGCAGAAGATTAAGGAGAGAATTGTAGATTTGATGGCCCAGTAACTTACCTTTGTATCATCCTCTTCATGTTAGAAATGATTCTGGGAAACCAAGCTGTGGTTCAGAGAAAAGATACAATTCAAACACTGCTTTGATTCTGACCTCTATGGTAAAGGTAAAAATGACCTTCCTAAAGTTTTGCTTACATAGATGGGATTGAGCACAGAATCCTGGGGGGATCTCTGGAGCCATGTAATAAAAGATTGTTCTGGCTGAATGTCTCACAGCATTAAGCTGTGAGAGCAGTGTCATTCTTGCAGATAAGTATGTAGGTTTGCATAAACATCTACGTAGTCCATCTAAACTGTCCACAACATTTCTTGTTTCTCTCCTTTTTAAAACACTTTCTATCTTCGGATATTTCAGTTTCTCATGCGCAGGTTGTCTGCAAATAATCCTTCCTACTCCTTTACTAACTAGGCAGCAGAAACTGGGATTGGACCACCATGAGGTCACTTCTTCATAGGACAGAAGTATAACGAACTTGCTGCTAATAGTTTAGAAACAGAAGTACAACAATGAATTACAACTCTTCTGGTGTTTTACCACAGTGGGCTGAAATGTTTCTGGGTAAATTCAGTGGAAAAGACATGAGAAACAGTTGTAGGTCAAGTAACAGAAAATGCAGTTAAGCTTTACTGGAGGTTGAATCTAAGGATAACTGAACTGGTTACTTGGTGACAGATTATTGGTTGTCTTCACATATGAATGGATGACAGACTTATCTGGATCATTTTTCATGTTGCACTGTGGAAAAGAGGAGTTTGGTGCCAGTATTGTAAAGAACACGGTGAAACGGCTAGCAATAAAGTGTCAGTAGGGCACGATTCAGGAGAAAACTGGGGACCAAACAGATGGTTAGCAGGAATTTCTAATAGCTTATCTGGATATTACTGCTTAATATCTTACCTAATAACAGTAGCAGAAAAGAATAGAAATATGTGAGTATGATTTGCTGAAGACACAAGGCTGGAACGTGTCTTCAACACAGAAACAGACTGCAGTATTTGACCAGATTTCATGGACTGGTACAAATAAGATGAAATGTAATAGTACAGAGTGTAGACATGCTATCTATTATTCAGATGTTGTTGCTATACACTAGAAGATATGAGGAACTGTACTTTTATATAAATATTTTTTTAAAAAAAGTTGAAACAATCCACATTACTATACAGTTAATGTTAGAAACTCTACCTTCTATTTTCAATTAATTTGAGTCCCCAAAAACAACTGAGGTTTTGAACCAGCATGCCAGGATGAGCAGGGAAGCTTAACTGCTGAAGTCTGCCCCTACTAGTCTTAAAATAGAGCATGAACTGTGCTCATGCATCTCTGGGATAGAGCAATAGGAAGGCATTCTTGGGTTTCATCTATAATTACTCATCCACTGAGTCCTGTTTATCTTTGCTCAACAGACCCAGACCATCGCCACCTTATGTCCCTGGAAATTAAGCCTCTCTAATTAACAATACAGCATTAACCTGAAAAGATTGTGGTTTTCCTTCCCTCCTGTTAGAAATGGGAAGGAAGGATTAGATGAAAATTACTATCTGAAGTTTAAAAGAAGTTTGTAACAACTCTAAGGATGATTACACTGCTGATGCAGTGTGAAGTTATGTCTTTTTAAGTTTATTTGAATTGAATGCAAGCATTGTTGCAAGGCACTCACACTGATGATGGGGGTATGTTAGAGACCTCATTCTTTTTGCTTAAATGTGCTTTCCTCTACCTTGGCATGCAGAGGAGATGACTGAATTCTTAATATTTCCCCCACTTCAAACGTTCTGCCATGTTAAGCCTTGATTTCTGTACCCCAGTCAGTGTTTACTGATTTTGATTGTGTGCATAATACATTTGTTGGCTGTTGAGATGTTTTAGTGCATATAGAAAGGAATTCATGATCGAAACACTCAAGTAACATTGATACAGCAGTTCTAGATCCCGTTTCTTGAGCATGCTGCTAAATTCTAAGGGCGAAGGACTGAGGTTTAGTCAAAAATGGTGTCATGGTGTGTAAAATTTTCTTTTTCTTTTTTTTTCTCCTTCTCAGTGCTGAATATGTGCTATAATTGCAGGGAAATGCGGCTCTTAAAAAGAAGGTGATGGGTGAAAGGTGGTAGTTTGGCGTTGTGTCAGAGAGCCTGAGATTGATAAGAATCCCTGCCTCCAGTGGGGGAGGTGAGGGAGTGTAGCTGAACTTAGTCTTGCAAAACATCTACCCGCTTCTGTTTGTTGTGGAACTGTCAATATGTGATTTTTTTTTTCCAGCATCCATCCCCTGTCAGTAGCAGTGTACCTGCCTGCCTTTACAGGTGTTTTCTGCCCTTCTGTGCACAATTCCTTGCTGTGTTTGCATCTTGGGTTGCTGCTGAATGGTTCTTCGTGACCACCTGCACTGTCTCTCCTTGACCTCACTACATCCCATGTTTTTCATGAAAACTTGCAGAGATGCTGATGGGCTGGAAAGCTTTTCTGCAGTGGGAAGGGACATACTGGCAAACAGCCTGTCTTTAAGGCTGACATGGAAGAAAGTCATGGTGACAAGAGCTGTTCAGTAAACATCTGCAAGTGTCAGAGCATCATCAGGTTGTGACTCTGGGGCGCAGCCTGGGCAATGGAACATATGTAGCTGCACTGCGGAGGTTAAAAACAAGCAGAAGAAAAACCCACGTAGAGTCAGAAGGCCGCGACTTCTGTGAACTCAAGTGTTTCCGCGTGTGAAGCTGACTCCCGTGGGGTCTGCTGCTGCCTTTTATCGTAAACGGTAGAATGCAGCTGGGCTGGTGCTTGCCAGGCAGGAGCACGCTGCAGAAGCCCCATTTCTGACCTTTGTGCTGAATGAACCAGGCCGGGCCTGCAGCTTGACAGGGCTCTCGTGCAAGTGGTTTTGGTTAAGGGCTAGCAATACAGGTTTTTATCGTACAGAGGAAGCCAGTCTGCATCCCAAAGAAGGTTGTTGTTGACTAAGCCAGAGAAGTTTTCAGATATAAATTATTTTCTTGCCATTCAGGGGTTGAAATTTCTCCACCCAACTGCACTGGCTAGATTTAAAATTCAACTTGCTGTAATTTTCATATGTAATTCCAGTGAATTAAAGTGATCTTTAAATATCAGCATAGTAAAGATAAGTTTCAGAATTATACCAGAACACTGAGACTTACAATTAACTCTAGAATAGATTTTGAAGATTTTTGTCGGTTCTTTTTTTTTTTTTTTAATGCTGTTTGATATTTAGAAATAAATAACCCTAACCCTAAGACCCCAGCCCTAAGACCCTAACCCTAACCTTTGTAAAATCAAAAACTGCATGAAAAAGTATATGGTTTTATTTCTACTTCTGATATGTTGGGAAACCAAACAAAAATGGTAATGACCCACATATTTGAGTTCTAATTTGACAGGATGAAAATGTTTATAAGCTGTAATCTGCAACATACTAGCACTCAGCTTTATTGTGTCTTATGAGCCTTTAAACAAATACAGAATGTCGGTTTTTGTTGGCCGTGTTGGTAAATCTACATGTATACAAATTCGCAGCAGAGCGTATTAAAAGCAAATTTTGGCATGTTTTCTCATGCCAGAACATCTTGTTTCTTTAAAACATGAGCAACTGTGGTGTTAGCTATGAAAAATCATCTTTGTTTATAGCACATTAATAAATGTATCTTGAACTTTTTAGCATGCAAACTCGCCCAACGACCTCAGGCACCACAAGGGTTATTTTTTTTTTTTTATCATTAGAGAGGCTTAGGAGCACACATGCCATTTTCTTCAGAGTGCATTAGGACAAAATAATTCTGCTTTTTTGGCTGAGTTATCAGGTACATCAGGGGGTCGAGAAGAACATTCAAGAAGGCAACAACCATAGCAGCTTATGCTGCTAGATGAAGGCATCTATGTTTGCTGCTTCAAGGAGAGTATAATCCCTAAGCAATTGCTTCTATTTTTGCATGAATGAACACATCAGGTATGAAATGTAACAACTTATTTCTACAAAGGAAAATGTTCTGGTGGTACAAATACTTAGTACTACATTTGTGCTAACATCTGACCATCAAAAAGAAAGTGGGCAAATAACATGCAAAATAAGTTTTGAAATATGACTTGTTATTATCAAGTAACTTTTTTCTATTCTCCTGTTTCCAAGCTGGTCTTCATCATCAGTGCTGACGGGCAGCACTTGATGTACGGTTTCTGTTCTTCAGCTTCGTGTTTTCTGGTCCTTTCAGTGTTGAAACATCTGCCAGGTATCAGGGCAGCTTTGGGCTAGGACAGGGCAGTGTTTTAAAGGACTGACATGACATGAGTGACCACTGACACTTTGGTATTGGCTTATTGACAGATTTCTCAGCATCGGTGTTTCTGGTGATGGGTCTTCACAGCTACACAAACTGGGGATATTGTAAATAAATTCTGAAAATAAAGACAACAGCTGATTTTTATGGTTCTCTTCTCCACGCAGTTGAGGTATTAACTACAACTTGTAGAGCACCACATGCTCTCTCTAGTAGCCTGAGATCAAATACACTGACTCCATTTGCCAACCCACTGTGAGCATGAAGAGGAATGACTGGCGAGTAGATATGCAGACACTTCTTTGTATGATCATCCACAGTGCACCCCTTATATATGTGTACATATATGTGCACGGACACCCCTGATATATAACACCTCTGGTATATAACAGGGACATACAGCAATTATGTAGCACGTGTGCGAAAGCAAAATGGCAATGGATGAACTGAAAAGTTTGAGGAGCTCATTTAAACTGAATAGGATCATTGATTTAAACAAGTCCTACATTTTTGGAAGGTGGAATCAGAGGTGGATCCTATTATCCCTCTCTGTTTCTTTCCATGTATCTGTCACTGACTTATCGGTTGATTCATAAGCAGGATGATCTGAGGCAGCATTAATGCAAAATAACAGGGAAAGGGAAATGATGTTCTTGAATTGGAGATATTTTTAAAAGTTTGGAGTAGATTTTTGTTTTGATTATTTAAACTCTGCTACATGTTTGCAACTGTGTGCATTAACCTTTTTGATCGTGCAAAAGACCTTCAAACCTTTTCTTGCAAATACTGTTTAATGCCTCTGCAGTTCTAACTGCAGCTCATACCTGCTGCTCTAAAATACCACAGCTCTATGGGCAGTGTTATGTTTTGTGGTTACCATTATTTCTATGAGAAAATTTTAGCCCAGTCTCGTACAACACGAATTTAACCTTCTAGATGCTTATTCTGACTTTGAGATGATAGTGTGTGCAATGTTTGTAGGAAGCCACGCTTTATTCCTGCATCTTCAAAACTGTTGCTTGCTCATGGGAGCCTATATAGTATATTGCGGAGATCACAAGCAGGACTTTTTTTGCCCTTTGACATAGTAACTTGAGTTATATTTCCCTAAATCTTTTAAAGTAAGTTATTCAGATTGAAACCTTCCAGTTGCTCATTATGAAGGAGTGGGAGTTAGCAAGAAATAATCAGAAAATATATGCTTCTATTCTGGGTGCTTCTTATAAAAGAGAGGGAGAGCGCGTTTGTGTATTGGTGGTTACTCCTCATGGATGTGAACTTGTTTTTCCCTCTGGCAATTTCACTTTTCAATTTCAGAGTCAAAGCTGCCTTCTGACAAGAGATCTATATTTTGCCTTTTATAAAACCCAACCCAAACCAAAGCACGCAGAGCCTTGTAGCCTTTCCTTTTTGTCTGAGCATGTCGGGCAGCATTTTCAGTGGGGCTGCCCTTGTTGAACCCTGGTCTGGCTGTGCAACACAGGAATACTTAGGATGGTTTTCTTTTCCAGTCTCCCATGAGGTGCTGAGTGCTGATTTCTCCAGCTCAGACAGCAGAGCCCACAGTGTTGGATGTCAAGGCATTGCTTTCACTTCTCCCTGCTGAGCTCTCCAGGGGTAGCTCATTTCATGGATGAATGCAACAACTCAGCCACGTTTTGCAAGCAAGCAAACAACCTCTCATCATCACAATCTTGCTTTGAAAAAAAAAAAAAAAAAAAAAAAAAAAAGAAAAAAAAATAGCGTTGGTGTGTAAGATTGCGTCATATACGTATTGCCTTCAGGGCGTTGAAAGGGCTTCCTTTGGAGCCAGGCACTTCAAAGGAAAACCAGTCCCTACATGTGATGTGTGGTGCTCTGTAGTGGGGCTGGCACTTGGCCTATTTGGCTGAAAAGCTTTGTGTAGACCTTCTCCAGCGTCTGGCACCTCACACAGGTGGGGTGTACACTGAGTTACTGTTGGCTGTGAGTTTGGGCAAAGGGTGTCTGTGCCTCAGGTGAAAGGAAAATATAATGTTGGTGTTGCCCTGTTTCAGCCAAGCACTTCTTTTTGTGCTCCCTCCTGTAGAAAGATTAGAGAGCCCTGAAATCAAAAGACCTCTCCTACGTGGTCTTTATTTTGAGGTAATGATTTCTAGCTCGCTCACAACAACTTTGAGCAAGTGCTTTCTCAGATGCACCTGGTATTGCCTGTCTTTGCTAACAAAAGTCTCAGATGTGTGTTTGCTGGGGCGGGTGTGTAGGGGTAGATCCGTATCTGTCTCAGGGAAGCGTCCTGTCTCGTTTTGAGCCTTCAAAGGGGCTCGGTGTGCGTGAGTGGGGGACCGTGAGCCCTGCTCAGTTGCTGCACCTTATAAGTGGAGGAGATTGGGTGGGCACAGACACTGTGATTGCTGACAGATAAGCAAAGGTGGCCCCTTGTGATTCTCTCAGCAAATGCATATAAAAAGGATGTTCATGCTGTTTATCTGCTTCATAGCTCATTTCCCTAATATCATAAGGGCCACCAGAAATCGGTGGTCTTGCACAAGGAAGAAGAGTTGAAGAGACGGAATGGAGAAAATAAACTTGACCTTACTGATTTCGATCTACCCACAAGACACAGAGGATGGAGATTTGTAAGAGAAGGTGGCAGCTCGTGCTGTGGGAGCGACGTGCAGCACGGCGGGCCGTGTGGCGGTGGAGGTGAGCAGATGCAGGGGCAGGCCCCTTGGTGCCCCTGTTTCCTGCCCGTTGGCAGATGAGAGCAAACAAAATGTTCCAGCAGTGGGCAGGGAAACCCATTCCTGAGCTGCTCCCAAAGTGACATGGCCAGCTTGTTGCTGGCATGGTGTGGCATGCTATGGGGAGCAAGGATACTGGTCACAGGAGGATTTTCTGAGGGTGTACTAAGATGTAACAGCAAGAGGCAGGAGCATGGAAAGGCTTTCTGAAAGCAAAATGCCGAGTTCTGATACGAGTGGTCCCCACTGAGGCACAGATCCAACCCTTTCTGGTCAAAATGCAGCCTAACTAGAGTACAACAGGAGAACAAAAAGAAGTTTCACTATGTCTGTGGAGAGAAATGCGTCTTTATTAATGAAATCCAATAAAAGGGTGGTTAGTGGTCAGGATGGAAAGCCGTAATGTGTAGTTGAGCAAGCTGGTTAGATAACAGATGTGTGAGGAGGTAATAGTGTAGTCATTTTCCACTTAACTCTGACTGTGAAGTTATTATTAAAATCAACCTGGATAATGTCTAGCATGCAATGGCTGCGGGAGATGCAAGTGCACAACAGTGTCCTGAGCCGATTTCATGGCTGTTTTGTGGTTGTTTTCTTCCTTTGAACTGTCCTGGTCAGCACTGATGGTATCATTAAACTGCAGATGTTTTTGTGTTTAGGTGTCCAATTCTGTCTGACCTTTTACAGTATGGAGTAATTTTAGAGAACAGGAGGAGAATGGAATGGTCTGTTAGTAACTACAGAAAAGAATTTAATACAGTCAGTTTTATGGCTTTCTGTCCTTTTCCACCATGAAGATTCCCTTCATGAAGTGTATTCCTTTTTAGTTTTGTTTTCCTCGTGCTTTTTTTGACAAACGTTTTGGAAATTTGCACATCAGTCTTTTGGATAGGGTTGTTCTGATTTTCAAGCATTATAACCACCTCAGTGCTACAAACCACATTTTTAAACAAACTCGGGCAAAATTTTGCTGTCCCTGCTGGGATTCCTCTCTTTTGGCTTGGAGCGTGCATTTGTAGTTTGAAGAGCTCAGATGCATGTGACTGAGAAAGTAATGCTGCATTCTGTATAAGCAGAATGCCGAGCTGACTTTTCACTTCTACACTTCTGCTCGGTAATAAAACTGAAATACAATCTCTAGCTGAAAATATACATACATATTAATTTTGCTGCTTTAGTTGGAAATGAGTAATTATTGAATAAAGCAGCTACACATCTTTTCCACGAAAAGGACGGTGTCATCAGGCACACCAGAATAAGCACAAAACATTTCTGAGGTAATTAGTAGAGGCAGTTGGGGTTTCTGGTGGTGCAGTGAGTTCACAGTTTTACTCCCAGGTGTTCAAAATGCTGAGAAAGCTTTTATTATCAATTTCAGTGCTGATAGGCAGCTGCATGGATGGTGACATTTAAATTGCTTGTGTTCTCCTAGAACTTGATTGCTCGTCTGCCCTGAGATTGCAGAAGGTAGCTGCAGAGGTATGATTGTGATGAGAAGCAAGCCTGTATAGAGCCAACTGTAATCCCTTCACTACAATTGCTCTGATTTGCTAGGTTACATTCACATAGCTGAACTTCTTTTGTTTTTAAAGTAGAACTTACTGACGCTTCATTAAAAAAAGCAACCGTAAAGTACACCTAACTCTGAAATAAGATTCTTTTAGCTAAATTGTGCAGTTATGTCTTGAATTACAAATTGGTTGTGCGCGCATTCTAATCCTGTGTGATATCTTGGTATCGGGTTATTCTGCAGAAAGCATGACCATCTGCAGAATTAATGCCACCTCTTAAAAGCTGCAGAAATGCTAAGCTCTGGACAGAGGATATTTCTAAGGCACAGTCAGCCAAGAATTTTAGGTGAAGCAGAATGTTCAGTGAAATGCTCTACTTAGCATTACCTAGCTTATAAATCCCTCTGTAACACTGTCATTCATCTACTGTCTTAAAGAGTACCTGGTAATTTTGCCTAGGATTTGTTAAAATTGTTATTTTGCCTTCTAGTTAGTTTGCTTTTCCTTCATATGCTACTGATATTATAGCAGTTATTGCTAGAAATGTGCAAGAAAAAGAATATCACTCCTAAAAGCGTACAGTTTGGATCCCTGATTGTGAGCACAGTGGTAAAATACCTGAGCAGATGCTTTCTCTCTCTCTCCCATGATCTAACATCTTTTAGAGATTTCTACTGTGTTGAACATAAACTTATGAGACTGAGATGAATATTGTGCTAGAAACAGTTATGTCTGTCTTTTCATTATTATTGGTTATCACTGCATGTTTCTTGCATCCTTGATGGCATGTACGTGCCTGATTTGGGGTTAAGCCTGTGTACTGAGTTAAATGGCCTGTCTAACTTCTGTTGGAATCAGTGGTGCAGGAAGAGAACTGAGCCATTTGTTGGCATTCACTCACATTTCTTCTTCCATTTTGACGTGATAAATCTGAATATAATCCTCTTAATTGCTATCACTTTGAATAGCTGTACTCGTAGTATTTCCTCTCTAAAGCCAGGGTAACTTCTTGGAACAGCCTTCATTAAGTAGGCTGGAACAATTAATGCACATCTAATGGCTAATTCTGTGTGTGATAACACTTGGCTTAATGGGATTAATTCCATAGCAGCATTTAAGAGACACTCCCAGAGGCACAAGTGAGACTACTGCACTGCACCTCGGCATTGTATTTGTGCCCAGCATCTCCTCCCTTCCTTATATCATGTAAGGGATGGATGCTAAATCAGATGCAAATGAAGTATGGATTAGTCATAGCTAATTAAAAAAAAAGAAAGAAGAAACAAAACAAGAACCCAACATTTGTATTAAGGGAGAATGCTGTTTTGTTTTCTAATAGCTGATGCATTGCCCGGACAGCCTGGCTCTTTGTTACATATTTTAAGTGGTACAACATACAGCAGTCAGCTCTGTGGCAGAAGGAGTCCTAGTGGATAGGAGCAGCAGGAGGATTTTCATAGGGAATGCACAGCAGAAGTAAGCAAAATGCTACGGAGCCTTTTCACGTGGAGGGGAAAATTCATCACCTGTGGGCATTTGGCCATCACTTTCACCCCACCCAACAGTTCTGTAACTGCTGTGTTCTGAAAAAAGGTTAATTAGGCACCGAGGATTACAAAAAAGATTGAGATACAAGAAATCCCCCTTGCGTTCTAATTCCAACTCACTTGCACATGGAAAGAAAAAAATGCCATTTCCAGGCAATGTTTTTCTTTGTCTGCACATCTTGGAGGTTTTGCAATGAGGCTTTTCTGGAGAGACAGGGTTTTTAGGGTAAATATAATGTGAGTTTTCATCCATTTTAGAAGCAGCATTAAAGCCCTTTAAAGAAACATCTTTTGTGAGATCTGCAAGCGATTTTATCAGCGCAGTGAGAGCATAATGCATAATTCAACACTTAGAGAATGAGAGTAAAGTCGACATCTCATCTTATGTGGCTGTTTCAGAGATGTGTGCTAAAACTCTCAGGTACGAACAGCTTTGTTTGGTAAACTGTACCTGGTCTTGTCACTGAGTGCTGCTGCTGTGCCTTGAGATGCCATGAAGAAATACAAGGTATCTATGTGCTTTACAGTAGTTATGACATTCCTTCAGGAGAAACAAAACAAAACCAATCTAGTCCTAAACAGCAAAGTAGGATTTCTGTGTGCAGCATTTCTGGAAAATTATCTTTTCTGGAAAAAATGTGAAGAAAAACAAATAGGGCAGATTCAGTGCTGTAGATGAAATTGGTGTAGCTCAGTGACAACAGTTCTCCTTTCCAGGTGTGAATGGCTGCTCCTCATAATGCAAACAGGCAGCAGACAAGTAGGTTTCTTTTTCAAGAGGACTGATGGCATCTAGACAGAAGGACCCGCATGGCAGCAGCATGAGCTCTGCAGAGACCTGCTGCCTTGTGGCTGCTGGTGGCTGGCTGCTGGGCGTCCACTGCAAGTGGATTTAGGGATGCCAAACAGGCATTTAGTTCAAGGATAAGAACAAAACGGGAAAGGGGTGAAGTGGAGTTTATTTGTAGCTGGGGTATAAGGCAGAATACAAATTAGTATGGTGGATGACTTCATTAATGTTTTTCCTCATTTATGCTGACTTCACGTATCTATAATTCAGCTTGCTCTTTGTGTGATGCAAACACGGATGGACCTCTGAAGTCCCACTACTATTATCATATATACTTCATTGTATAAAAATCATAGATCCTGCTGTGCTTGTTTTGGTGGGCTGATACCCAACTCTAGTACTTGCTCTGGTGGATTGACTGTTACTGTAGAGCAGTTTTGTTTTTCTTAGAAAAACAAACTAGAACTAATAATCCCAACGTGTTAGATGTTCAAATACTGTCTTCTCCTGCCCCTCTGAAACCAGTGCATTCAAGAACCATATGAAATCTCAGGGTCTTTACCACCTTGCTGTCATCATCCCATCCTGTTTTCAGCATACAAAGAGGTTGTTTCACCATGAAATGCTTGCAGGGATCGATGGAGATTTCTTGGACAGTGGGGGTGTGGAATTCAGCGTGTAGTTTTCAGAGAAGCTGACTCAGAATATTGCTATTGGTCACCAGAACTTTGTGCAATATGGTCTGTAATTACTGCTAGCAGGTGCACTCTGAAGCTGAGCCTCTTTGGGAGAAGGATTTCATGTTTTTAATACGTCTGCAGTGTAAGCATAAATACAGAGTGGTTACCCAGACTGCCAACAACAGACAGTGTTGTGAAACGTAGAACTGCAAAATATAAATGCTCTTACAGAGAGCTCACAGTACCTAACACTTCGTTTTACAAAAAGTACAATTTTAGTACCTATATTAATCTTCAGCAACGGAAATTAATTTTTTCTTAAGCCTTCACTGTTTCATTCTTAAATGTGGTGCTCTTACTAATTTGAGATAGCTTTGCTTGGAAGCTCTCCCGTTCATGCGCAGCATAGAAGTTGTTACAACCAATTCACAATTGGGGAACAAAAGTAGAGCTAATACAACAGAAATGAGCTGCCAGAACAGATAGCAGGAATGACCAGAGACTATGCCTACTATTTACGAAAGTAATTGGAAGGATAACAGATACCTCTGCTAACATTGTCATTTATTGCTGGTGATACAGAGGCGTACCTCTATGGTATGTGTTGGATATGGATATGTTGGGTACTGGAATTAACTTGACAAATTTTAATATTAGTTGCATGCACTATAGGTATAAGTAAAGCATGATAGTTTGATTTCATCTCAGTCGCAAATACTGACTTAGAATGGTTTGAGCTCTTATTATAAATATGTGGGGGATTTTTATGAGAGCTTGGGGATCCTTTTTCTTCACTTGCTTTGCTTTTGCTGTAGTTCTTTCTCTCTATAGAGAAATGATGAAAAACTTAGAAACTTCCCAGGATCTGAGAGTTGAAGAACAACATGTTTTTACAGTTATAATATTACTTTTGTTATCCTTGTCTTAAAGATGGCAAAATAAAACCAAGGAATCAGACCATTAGTAATAAAGATGTTCTTTCCTTCTGCTGTTTTTTTTTTTTCATACAGGAATGTGTTGCTTTCCAACAGTCCTTAATTCAGTCTGTCTGTATATCTCTCCATCTACCCTCTTTCTATTTGTGATTTCCTACTTGTGTGTGAAGAGATGCATCTCAAAATACAGCAGTTTTTTTCCATATGCTCTAATGCAATCTGAGGTAAGGTACTCAAAATCAAGTACCTTGGAGTGGATTATAATAAAATATAGTGATGGGGGGATGAGCGACCACAGTTATGTCACCTGGTAGTGGACTACAGAGTGCACCATTTACGTGTTACCAGGAACATAAAGCCATAACCTGTGATCTCGTAGATCCAGCTCATGACTATTCTCTTTAGTGGTGTTTTACTTTGTCATATTTTAGGTATGTATTTGTGTTAAGATGTGAATGCACCCCAAATTAGAGGAAAAAACATGCCAGAGGGGGAATAAATGATTTCTTCTTTTCCAAAGGGGAATTTGCAAGATTCCTTGCATTTGTCCTTAGAGCCTTTGCTGAAGGGTTCCCTCAAGGGCATGAGTATTGTTTGTGGTAGCGTTTCCATGTTGTGTTTGCTCTTCCTTCAGCTCTTTTTATGAGGCCCATGAAGGGCTTGGTGTTTGCAGTCACTGGAAGGAGGCTAAGCTTTGGCCAGTGGAGCTGAAAAAAGAATATGCAAGGAACGAATATTAAACCAACCCCTTAACCAACCTTGCTTTCTACTCTGTACATAAGTGCTGCTACACGTGTGCCATCTCCTAGCAGTCAGAATGTGACACAAACATCCCCTCGCTAAGTGGGTTGGCAGCAGGGGACTGGGTGCCTCTCCCACCCCAGTGCTTGCAGTTATGCTGGCAGAGCCCCAGCCGTTAGGGCCGGCACAGCCTCCTTCCTGCCCATAACCTGATGCCACCACTGCCGCTGTGAGGTGATTTAACCACTTCTCTGCCCGACAGCAAGCTTCACTAGTAATTTCTTCAGCAATTAATATGCCTTTTTGGAAGCACAGGTCTGTAAGGAGGCTGCAATGAAACATCTTGAAACTGTGCAGGTCTTAAGAGTGTCTACCCTGAACTGTCCCAATGGATGCCCTCAAGTAAATCTTGAAAGCTTTTCACAGCACTGAAAGCCTTGGATGTCTGCCACCCAAGTTTTGCGAAGCATTGCTTAAAAAAAAAAAGGTGGATGCCCTTCATTATAAGGATTTACTGTCCTTTCTGTCGCTTGCTCTTTTGGCATGAGTTAGGTCTTGTGCTGTCAGTGAGTTCAATTGGCGCTCACTTGGTTTGGCACGAGCTGTGAAATCCAAGCAGTCCTTTCCTGCATTAGCACCAAGATGAGAAGAATAATGCACTGATGAGACCAATGGGAAGGGCTTTATGAATCTTCCATTTGGGAATTGTTCTTTATGTCATCAGTATATTAGATTCCTGGAGCCATGGGCAGGGAGTTAGCTGCAAGCTGTTTAATAAACTTGTGCTTCCTCTGCTCTTTGTAAAGCCTAACTTTAAAGCGCTAGGGGAATGTCTACTGCACCCAACAGACAAATGCCTCTGGTTGTGATTAAAAGCATCTTGTGCTCGATTTGGTGTCTGTGCCTTCAGCCTTACTGCATGTAGACTTTGAGATTTGCACTGAGACAAGCTGTGTAGACTGAGTTCTTTTGAGCAGCGTTCCGTGGCATGCATTTGGTTTTAGAAGCTGATCTCTTTTAAAATAGAGGCCACTTCAGTAGCAACAAGGCTGCCCAATAGAGAAGGTGGCTGGAGTGAGTTATGCTGTGGGGTGCTCAGGCAGAAATCCCTAAGGGAAGGAGTAAGAAAGCTAGAAATAACCATTTGAGTGGTAAGCCTTGCCTCTCTGGATATTTAACAATATGAAACAGAGCAGGGAACATCTTTTACATTAAGTAGGCTGAACTGCTATCCATGATGAATATCAATCTAGTAAAAGAGCACGTGTCTAACCTAAAATCCTTACAAAAGCTGAAAGAGCTTCATAGCTTACATCTGCTAGCTGAGCTTGCTGAATATCTGGGTTCTGCCATCTCAGTGTGCTTGATTTGCTGTCCCTAGGAGGCATCACAAGCTTTGCTTCAGGAAAGCCCTTTGCGCCAAGTTCATGCAAAAGCGAGAAATGAAAGCAATGTTTTTTTCTGAGAATGACTGACTGTTTGGGTAAGTGAGGAGTCCCCTTCCAGAGATGAGAAAGGTGCTCCCCTCTGTTCTGTTTCTGACGAGAAGCCTCATCAGAAAGAGGAGCCTGGAAAGATTCCGAGGGCAGAAAGTTTGCCTTGCTTAAGGTGGGCTAAAAGTTAAACTTCTTCATGTTCGGAGTGAAAAGGGAGATCATTTACTGTTGGCTTTTTTGCATGCATTTGATCTTCTTTCAGCAGATCAGATGGAAAGTGTTTGGCATTTGGTCACACTATCCTCATTTCCATCTTCTGAATCTGTTTCTTCCAAAATGAATCAAGAGAGAACTTGCACTGCTTGAGCTTGGTGATATTGCCTCCCTGAATGGGACCCTAGCAGAAATAGGAAGGTTCCTAAAGCTGACCTCATGTTTCCGAAATGCTAACATCTTTTGGCATAAAAAAGAAGTGAAAATTAATGACCTGAAATGCTTCTTTATTTTTCTTTCTCTCTTTCCAAATATAATTATTCTTGCTACCTAACGTGCAGTCTGATAACATGAATCCTGATGATATTTGTGTTTTGCTCCTTGGTTTTAGGGCTGCAAACTGTAATGTTGAACATGGCCAATGCACAGATTGTGTCCGTGCTGTGTTTCATAATCAAGTGATGATGTTGTGCTGATGGAAAAAGTCTTCTCCAGCGCTGTGGTCACATTTAGGCACATTGCTTTAACATCCTCCTCTATTTTAATGAACTGCTGAAATTTGGACTGGTAAAACACTGGAAAAGTGTGGTGCTCAGGGCACTGTGAGGCTAGTTTACTGTCGAACCAGTGCTGGCACAAATATTGTCCTGTGAATCTTTAGAAGAACTCAAGTAAGCTGCTCTCAGCATGTTGGTTGGCTTAATACATGATATGTGATGTTAGGCAAATATCTTAATCTCTCTGTCTCCATTTACCCCACGTATATGGGGTTTGATTATCCTGAAAGTAAGATAATGGTTATTGTTGAAAGTTATTTTATAAATCATAGAAAATGGGAGGGGAAGAAGGAAGGCAATCCAAGATCTTAGTCTTACTTTATTTCTAGAGATTTGTTTCTAAGCATAATTTAAAAAAATAAAATTGAATGCAAACTTTTAGTTAAAACAAACCTCGTGTTTGGAAATGTGTATTTCCTTTGGCTGTGTGAGCCTCTTGGTGGGAGCAGTGATCCGATGGTCTACTTCAGAATTTACAATTGCATTACTGATTTTCCAGGCACGGATTTGCAGCCACACTTTATACAAATAGCACCCTTGAGCAGTGCTACAAACCATCACCATTAGCTCTGTTTCCCTAGAGGAGACTCCCTTGTGCTGCCGAATGGCATCTGCAAACATGATGCAATCTCCATTGTGACTGGATGGACTGGAGAGAAAGCCCATTGCGCAGAGCGGCCCCGCTCTCGGCGTGGGATTAACCGAGCGCCTTGAAGTAGTGCATTAAGTGGTTCAACTGCTATCCATCACATGTGGTTAATAGGAATTGCCATACTTTGTTCACCTTAGGAAGGAGATGAATCATACCAATTCTTTTCAATTTATCTCCGTTGAAGGGTTTCACAGGCTCTTGATCATTCTCATCTTCCTCTTTTGAACTCCCTCCAATTCTCTGTACAAAGCATGCCTCAAATTCATTTCTATGTGATTTTTTTTAATAGTTGTGCAATGCACCTTTCCTTTGGCGATGGTCTTGGAGCTGCATATTAGATCCATATTTACTTTGGCTTCTTGACCCAAATTGTTTTTATTTTTCAGCTGCTTTTTCAAGCTTGCTGCATGTTTACTGTTACAGGAGCATTTTAATTAGTTCTAGCTGCTGAAAATCATCAGCATTGCTGTGCTCTGCTTGATGTGGTTGGGGTACGAACGTGTCACGAATGCAGACTATGAAATTAACACCAACATCTTCTGAAGAGCGGTTTTACAGAGCTCTCAATTAGGGCATGAGCAGACTTTCTCCCTCAGCAAAGTTTTAAAAACTCTTTTTGGTTAAAAAAAATTCTCAAATGGATCCACCCAACCAGAGGCAGCTCAGCTGAGACAGGTCCTGGGCAGCCTGCTCCGACTGACCCCATTGGGTTGGGCATCTAATGATGTCAGCTCATCCAGTGAGCTGCCTTCCAAGCTCATTTGTTCAATGATCCTCACTCAGATTTCCATCTCCTGTGTGGACAGGCTGACTTGCCTCCCTGCTGGCTTCACTTCATGAAATGCTGCGCTGCCCTGCCACTCCATGTGTATGTTGTCAAGCATGTGTTGATTCAGATGGCCTTGTTTGTTGATGTATGTGGTCTTTCTGTGCAGATGCTGTAGCAGTTCTTGGACTGACAGACCCCCGACTCTGCTACTTACTTGATGGATTCCTCTTCATTTACGCAGTCATCATCACAGCCCTTTTTGTGAAAGCTAAGGTCAGTCTTTCCAAACGCTGATGCATTTGGTTTTGGTGGTGCTGGCATGTTGGGCCGAGCTGGAAAATGGGGGTGGAATCAGAAAGCACATCTCTTAAAGTAAGACCTTTTTATTTTCTCTTTCTTTTCTTGTTCCTTTCCACTTCTCTTCTGGTACCACCTTGAGTATTTTGGCCAAATGCTGTCTGAGGGTTCAGGAGTGAAGGGAAGTGTATAAATGAGTGCATTTTGATGCCACAGTTATGCATGCCATCAGAGATTCCGGATAGAATAGCTGGGAAATGGTTGGTCAGTGGTGACGTGGTTTCTTCTGCAGCTCTCTCATTGGAAAGAGAAGAGAGGGCATACAGAATATTCAGGATAATGCCAAGTCCATGAATGAAGTAGTAAAATGTCTCAGGAAGGGAGACGTGCCCTTGCCTTAAGCCTTCCTTCTGGTCCATTCAGCTGTTTGCTGGCACGGTGCTGAGCTGCTGCAGGCAGGAAGGAAGCAGGAAAGCCATGCGGTAATGCTGGGCTTTCAGCCAGAAGCTGCAGAGCTGATAACACCATTGCAAAGCTTCACGAGGCCAATGGGGCATCGTCTGGGTGCTTCTGTGTCTTTACCCAAACCTGGTGGGTAAATTGTAATTACTACAGACTTCTATTTTTTTAAAAAAGGAAAATCAGACCTATCCCATGCCTAAATGCAAACTCAACTAAAAGTTGTTTTTTTTTTTTTTTTTTAAGGAAGATTTAATGTATGCTAATAGTGCAAAAAAAGATTAAAGCAATAAAGAATGGAGAGTAGCTCTCTGAATAGAGTAGAGCACAAAGAAACTGCTCTCACTGACCTAACGCTGCCCTTTCTGCCTGAAACAATTAGCTGCTCATCAGTCCCGTGTAGAGCAGCACTTGTATTGCTGCAGCCCCATCAGTGCCACAGGCTGCCTGTGTATGGGCTGCCTGGTATCTGACGAGGGGAGAGGAGGAACGGGAAGATAGAAGCTGCAGTCCCCCTGCTCACCGTATGTTCTCTCTTTCAGCTTAGCCAGCCCTCTGAACCACAGCTGTTGCCAGGCCAGGACGATGTGTACAATGTAAGTATCTGCTGTGTTGCGTGTGCTTGTTTCTAAATCATTCTACTTAGACACACCTTTCTGGGTGCTTAGTGAGTTGCCTGTGGATCAGCAAAACACAGGGTGAACCAGCTGATGAAAGCACTGCAACCAGGTGTGCAGCACAGCAGTTATAAGGAGAGTTATATGGAGAAAAATCAAAGCTGACCAGGGCTGTTGCATGAGGCCGTACTGGAGGCCCACTCAACCCTGTGGCCTGGCCACAGTCAGCATTAGAGGCTCTTTGTGCCATGAGAGGATGTTTATGAGCTCCTGCCTGGCCTTCTAGATGAATTGCTTGCTCATGCTAGCATTGAACTCTGGCTACATGTCTGGTTGCCTTGATTTTTGTCTTTATTTTTATTTTTCTCTCACACTCCTGACCATAGCCACATCCTGTGATGAGTTCCACCGTTTAACTATGTCATGTATGAAAACTAATGTTCTCTTTTCAGTTTAAAGTACCACCCATCACTTTTTCAATAGCACCAGACACTGATGTGCACTCAGTGTACAGCGTAACGGTGCTCTTCTGGTCTGAAATTTCTCCTTTGCCCTCTTCCAAGGTAACCTCTTCCAGATGAGAGATGTAGAACTTCTGCATCCACTTGATGCAAATGTAGATGAGCTGCTCTGCAAAAACAAACAGACAAAACCACCACCAGCAACAAACAAGGCGCTGTGCATACAAGCACCAGTGGGAGAGAAGGCATGGAAGTCAGTCTCCCTCTCTGTCCTGCTCTTTTTCAGCTCAGCTCTGCTTGGGAAGTTTCTTGATGCAGATGGTTTGCAGCGTTCTGCTGCAGTGACCACTCTTTATGGCTTCCATAGCTTTGTTGCAGATGATTTTGTTGAAAGAAAAGTAAAAATTAAGAGGTGGAAACAGTTACACAGTTCAATATAACAAAACTCGTGGAGTTGGACTCCAGGCTGGGTAATATGTTTTCTTGTGCTAAGCCAAGCTCGGTCTGCTTTCTTATGATTGTGACATCCAGCACTGCTTCTTCCTTTCTCGTTTCAGAAACTGTCCCGTGGGCACAGAGATGAATACGACGTGCTGGGTGCCAGGCGAGGAGCAGACCTTGAGAAGGGCGGGAGACACGAGGTAGCTTCCTCCCACATCCCCCCCTCTGCTTTTTGATTCCAGTTCCTTCCTCCTTGCGTCTCACCACGGTTCAGATGTGCATGCACCAGCAACCACTTACAAGTCACCGGGGTCCTCCTCGGGTGGGAATGGCACGACCCATGTGGTAGCTGTGGACAAAAGTAAACCTCCCTCTCTCCTCTGATCTGTGCCCTCACTGCTTTGCTGAGAGCTCACAGATGCCCTGCTGGAAGTGACACCCGGCTCGGGCGGATGCGGGGCGGGCGAGGTGGGAGAGAGTGTTTCATGAGCGCTCGCTGCACGTGATGCCACCAGGCGAGCACTGCCAGTGTCAAGCAGCAGCCTAAGCAACTGCTTCTGCTGCAGAGCCCAGCAAAAGGAAGAGGGAGGGGAAACCTGCTGCATCTGCACGTGGGGCGTGCCTGCAGGTGGCAGCTGGGGGGAGAACAGAAGAGAGTTAAGAATTTTTTACTGGTTATTAAAATCATATGACTAGTCTAGAAAACAAATTGTTTTAACAGAGCCCTTTGGGTGGGTCCTACTGGTTGTGTCCATGGAGCTGTAGCTGGGCCTTACAGCAAACCCGCAGACATGTATATATATACATACAGGTGATGGGACATCAGCAGTGCAACATGTGGGCAACTTTCTTCCTTTCTTTTACAGCAGAGAAGAAAGAACCCCCATGACACCGTCTACTCTGTGAGTAAATAAATAAGGGGGTGGGGATGGTTGCTTAGGGACCTCTTAATAGCTTTAACTCCGGCTAAATATGGTGGTCTGTGCTTTGAAGGACAGAGCTACAAAAGCTAACGCTCACATCTCACCTCAGCTCTGTCTGGGTGTTCAGCACTTGCTGAGAAGTGAGCTTTGGTTCCCAGTCTTGCCCTTACCACGGCTGATTCACAAGCTCTGATCAGTGCTGGTAGTGGGATGGAGGGAGGAAGAGCCCCTCTCTGTGTTACAAGACTGCCCTGTCCCTGGGCCTCAGCAGTGCATTGGGTTTTGTCTCCTGAGCAAATTCTGCTTAAAGGTTTTCTTCGGAGGGTTTTGGTGCAGTGCAGCACCAGCGTAGCTGAATGATGTGGTCATTATTCTCTGTTTAAATGGTTGTAGATGGTGTGGTGCTGCAGAGCAGGGCTGATGGCACCTGGCTTATACTTCCTTGCACATCAGCCACGACCATACACTGTTCCTCCTCCGGATGGGGTCAAAGTTCTGCCCTGTGGTTGGGTCATGCACAGCAGCCCCAGACATACAGGAGCGGAATGCAGGCACACAGGGACTGGGTTAGCTTATCTGGTGACACTGACTCCTTCTCCCTCTTTCTTGCAGTCCCTGCAGAAGGACAAGATGGGTGAGGCGTACAGCGAGATTGGGAAGAAGGGAGAGGTGAGTCCCTCCTCCTGGGAGTGGGGAAAGGTGCTGCTCAGGGCAGCAGCCCTGTGCAAGAGTGCCTGCAGCTGAGGGCAGTTACCTGTTTCCTGTAGTACCCGGTGTGATAGAGGTACAGCAGTAAGAGGTGAAGCTGCAGAGTTGCAGCACCCACAAAGCCAGGTGGGGATTGGAAGGCAAGGTTTGTGCCATCAGCATTAGAAACATGGCTCATACACAGCAGCTGTGTTCCTGAGGAGACTGAGTAATGTCAAGGGGGAAATGCTGCAGCTTTTGACAGGAAAAAAAAGTCTGACAGTGACCCCAGCCATCCTCTGAGATGAATATCTGAAGGAAATGCCTGATTTCAAGGGCTGCAACCTTGCAGCACAGCACCTCCATCTGTTGAGCACTTACTTTCCTCCAGAGCAGCTCTGAGCTGGAGTTTTACAGTGTTTCTTTCTGGGCAGCTGCCGTGTCTGCTGTGCCCTATAACCACAAGTCAGCACCTGCAGGCACTTGATGCTTGTCTGCAGTCAGGGAACTGAGGGAACGTTCCCCTCCCTGCACCCTTTCTCTATCATTTATAAGGGAACGGCTCTGTTGTGTCCAAGCAGCAAGGGGCCAGCTTCAGTTCAGTGAGCTTGCTGTCGGGGGAGGGATGCTGGTGCTGCAAAGAGACCATCTTGGTTTGCTGTTTATGGCAAAATGAAAAATTGCTCTGACCTACACAGGTTCTATTTTAAGTCAAAGCGTCTTACACATAACCTTTGATTTTCCCTCTGAGAAGAGAAAAAAGGGGATTTGCAGAGAAAGCTTAGCATTGAAAAATGATGAAGCAACACTGATATTTAACACCTCCCCCCTTTTTATTGTTCTAAAGTCCTGTCTGCCATATTCAGGCTCTGTTTGTGAGCTACGAGTTTACGCAGTCTTACCCTAGTTTTACTTATGAATGTTTCTATTAGCAGCAGGGTGAGGTGGGAAACAAAAGCCCTTCCTCGTTCTAGACATGTGACCCTTTAACAGCTCACTGCAGTGCTGACTGAGGTGGGCAGTGCTTTGTGCAAGGCACAGAAAATGCTCCTGGGGCCATTGGTGCAGGCTGGTTATGGCCAGCCATGGGCCTGGGGTGCAGCCTCCACCCTGGGGCTGCAAGCTTGGCTGTCCTGGGTTTTCACCTGGAAGCTGCAAAGCACGAGTTAGTGACAGGAACTTATGGCCTGTGTCCCAGGAGAGGGCAGTCACTCATGCACCAGCTGAACTGTAGCAGCAACTCAGAGCACGTGGACTTATTAATTCAGGTGTGCTCTCAGCCCACAACGCAGCAAGGGAATGCTGCCACACCTGCTGGCCTACAGTGATTCAGGAACTAGCAGTGTTATAGCTGTATGTCATCACGTTGAGATATCTTCTCTCACTGTTTTCTTCTTCCCTGGCCCTTGCAGCAGCTTGGGGTGGCTCCAGCCCAGGTGGCACTCATCAGTGGGTTCTCCCCTACACATCCTCAGTACAGGATGGGAGCCCTCAGCCTTCTCTTTCCTTTGGAGGAATGGGAAAAGCACTAATTGCTGCTTGTTTGTCTTCCCCAAAGCAGCAGCGGCGGCGAGGAAAAGGGAACGATGCTGTTTACCAGGTAGGTGACACAGCTGCAGCTGTCCCTCTCATCCATCTCTGCAGCTGAACTGCAGCCTCCATTGCATCTGCCTTCCCTTCCAAGTTATTATGGAGAAGCCCTGAGAAAACTGTTCAGGATTTCACATCTAGTCATGGAGGTGGCAGAGCTCAGTTTGTTGGCTTTTAACCATCAAGGTAAAATGTAGTCTGAACTGGTCAGAGTGAGCTGCTGCAGCCACGCACTGCTAGAGCTCCTCAGGGTGGTGCTGCCTCCAGCTCAGTGACACCACACCGAGCCCAAAAAACCCAAACCTCTGTAAGAAGCAAAAAAACAGCATGCTGCTCTGCCCCATCCCAGCACCTTGTTCCTGACCTGACACCTCTGGAGAACCGAGCCCTCACCTCCGTTTCTCTCCTTTTCAGGGGCTCAGCGCAGCAACCAAGGACACATATGATGCTCTCCAAATGCAGCCCCTGCCCCCGCGCTAAGCGGGAGTCACCGTGGGGAGGAGCAGCGGCAAGGGATGCCCACGTGCTTGGGGGGGGAGGGGTGGGGGGGGAAGAGGGTAAGTCTTTTTCATCCCTAACAAAACAAGCACTGTGTACTTTCTCAGTGCAGCAGTCTACTTTGGTTGGTGGAGGGTTCCTTCTCTCCTCCTCTGGAATAATGTAACCGCAAGCTTTAGCTCCTGATGTGTACATACCTGTAAAGTAACTTCCCACACCAGTAGTTATTGGGTTGTTTAGCAACATTTGTGTTGTGGGACCGGGCCCCACCTCCTGACACAGCTGTTTTGGGAGCTCCTCCTCCCTCCCCTGTTGGGGGCACCGAGGCTCATGGCGTTGAAAGAAGACCCGTGTAGCGATAGGGTTCTGCCGCTTCCTGCAGCGTTTATCTTCACGCCATTTGCCAGCAGCCAGCTCAGCCTTCCTCTCCACACGTACCTTTTAAAAACTGCTGCAGTCGGGGTTGGGTTTTTTTCCTCTTTAGAAGTGATGCGGTGTCACTGCCATGAGTGGCGGAGGCAGGGCGCCAGCTCTTCCACATCAAGCATGACCTGAGCTCCAACAAAAGACAAAGTGATGGCGCTAAGCAGGAGCCAGGCTCGGCCCAGAGATGCCTGGGCAGGCAGAAGCCAGCACTGCTACAGTGACCACGAGCAGAATGGACACTGAGCATGACCGAAGTGCTGGGAAAGCCAGGCACCTCACCCCTCCCAGCTCCCGCCCCTCCGCCTTATTCACAGCACCTCCAAGCACCACTGCAGCCACCTCCCTTCCTAAGAGTTAGCATGATGATGGCTGTGTTGGGGAGAAAAACACAACTATCATCACTTCCAGGCAGCAGCGTCTTTGTATACAAGCCAGTATATAAATGCAGTTCCAAACCAATCCGAGATGATGCAGGTATTATTCCAAAATGGTAATAAATCAATAACATAACGAGGCTTTTGATGAATTAATAAAGTGAGTGAGTGTCGAAGAGCCGTGTGTGCACATTGACAGAGCACAAACAAGCGCATACATGTTAAAACACTTGGAAAATGGTTTAATGATGTTTACAACAGAAATGAACTGTACAATTACAGTAAGTTTAATATATATAAAAAATTACAGCAGACAAATGCATCTACACAAAATCTACCTTTTCATTCTGATTTACCGTAGTCTACACAATCTCTCACCGCCTACAGCTACCTGTAGGCAACCACTGGGAAAATAATATTAATAATAATAATAAAGGGCATCTTTAAAGAGACAGCACTTCACCTTCCTCCTCAGGAACCTCGCGACCAGCGAGGTTTGAAATGTGTGGGACCCAACCCATCATGTGTAGGGCTCTGTGGGGCCCTTCCCGTGCTCTGCTGGCCCGAAGGCCCCAGCGCTGGAGGGAGGGCATGAGGACGGCCCCAGGTGGTTAAGACTAGCTTCTGTTTTGGGACAGAAGCAAAAGGGACTGCTCATACACCACAGCCGTTCTCTGACCACATGAGAACGACAGCTCATAGATTCATAGATGCATTAGGTTGGAAAGGATCTACAAGATCATCTAGTCCAACCATCCTCCTATCACCATCCCTACCCACTAAACTACTAAATCAAATCCCTTAGCACCTCATCTAAACGCTTCTTGAACAGCGCTAGGGCTGGTGCCTCAACCACCTCCCTAGGCAGGCCATTCCAGTGCCTGACCACTCTTTCAGAGAGCTGGGTCCCAAAGGACGAGCTCGTCTTTCAGCTCTCCCTTCTTCACACAGAGGAGTTGGTTTTTGAACTGATGCGTTACTTATCTTTTAAAACAACAACATTTGAGCTCCTTCCTCTTCAGCCCATCCCTTAAGAGCAGCGGAGAACCCTTTGCTCTGAGGAAGAACCCCGGGTTTAGGGGCGCGCGGCGAGAGGAAGATGCTGTCTCTTTAAAAAGAAAGCAAGGATATCCCAGTTGGGAGCGGCCGTCAGTGAAATGCAATCCAAATTGGCGGTCTGTGGAAATTCTTCATGGAGCATTATGTACAGTTTAAAAACCCTTCGTTTGTTTTTGTGTTTTTTTTTTTTTTTAATTTATTTATGAACACCTAGGCAGTGAAAACNCCAGGATTGTCAAATAATAAAGAAGAAAATCAAACATTTGGAGACTTTTCTTGGGTTTGGGGTTTTTTGGTCATGTCGAAAAGCGAGTAGCGTGTCTGCAGCGGGGCCGAGACCTGCGGGCCTTGTGTGGCCCCCGGCGGGNTTTTTTTTTTTTAATTTATTTATGAACACCTAGGCAGTGAAAACTGTTATGTTAATACATACATAGACACACCCAAAACATACAAAAATACTATTATTTCAAACTACTAAGAATAGGACAAGTTCAGTTATCTCCATGCTATGACTTTAAGAGCATTACACTGAAACAAACAAGAATTTAAACGACAATTTTTTAATATCCCAGAAATATACCAAAATATACATCTAAGCTTTGGAATTACTGAGGTTAGACTAATGCAAGTGCTGGGTAATCGTACTTAATACACAAGTCTAAGGTTCTGCAGGAAAGAAATTATCTTTGGTATCTGCATCAGGCTAATAATATTAACATTTGGATTTTGCTTTGGGATAGAGCTTGTATGACCCTAGAACCAAACACCCCCCAATCAACTGAGATTAAAAAGATCCATGTAAAAAGTTCCTCCATTTGCAACCCCCCCAAAAAAGTTAAAAAGTCACAGGCATCTACCTAGCATAAAAGGTTGAGAAATACAATGCATAGTTGCACAGTGGTGCTGCAAAAAATAAAAGAAATATAGAAAAAAGGAGCTAGAGGAGAAATGAAAAGCTTCTTCTTCTTCTTTCAGGGATTTCTCACAACAGGACAGCCTCTTCCAAGCAGTGACCGGGGAAGGAAGGGGGGGTGGGGAGGGGGGGAAAGCTCGGAAGTGCACCTCAGCGTGTATTAATCGACGTCACCCAGCCCCCAGAGGGTTCGAGCACCCAGCAGAGCAGCCAATCCTGCGCCCAAGCCTTCAGCCCCCAACCCACCGGCCAGGCCCTGCCCCGCCGCCGGGCGCCTCGCAGGTGGGCTGGGCGCTGAAGACGCCCTTTGTCNAAGAGTGGAGGGAGGGGCGGAGATTCCCAGACTAATCAAGAGGACCCCTTGTAACCAAAGGAAATAAGATACAATTGCAATTTGCCCTCACTTTGCAGTAGCTTTAAGCAGCGACATTCAGAGGCATAAGGGGGTCGCTCCCCGGGCTGCAGGTCACGGGGTGCTATAGGCCAGAGTTCAGTGTTCGTCAGAGGAGGGAGGGCAGACTTGGCAACTCTGTAGGGTTTGGAGAAAGTTAAAGCAAGTTACTCAGTTACGAGTTAGAAATGAGGTATACGACAGCTCCTGTACCTGTGGCGGATAAACACCCCACACCTACTCACACCTAGCCTTAGACACTACCACAGAGGAAGGAAATGGAACAACGGCACTGGCGGGACAAAGAGGTACTGCCTGGGTCCCCAGCTGGCACGCTGCACCCCTGCCAACAGCTGCGGCAGTTGGGCAGCCATCCCTTCCCCCCACGGCTAAGGGACGCCTGCCCAGCTCCCCCAGCAGTTCTCGGGGCATGGGGAGGCCCTCCAACTCTTCATGGCACTCTGCCCTCAGCCTCCCTCGGGGCAGGCAGCACTGCAGCCACAGCGGCCGACACGTGGACAGCGGATGGGGGAAGAACTGAAGGTTCTGTCTCAAACTACCTTGTTCTCAGGACACTGTCACTGGCGCCCTCACATTCTCGGTTACTTCTAAAGGAGGGGTTGTATGGTGCCCACCGTCTGCCCCTCTGCACGCAGCTCCCAGCGTCATCAGATTCCGTCTGCTCCAGCATTTCAGACTTCTAAGCACCACAGTGTGTCAGCTTCATCCTCACACAATGTGATCATATTCAGGGAATAGGGCTTAAGTAGCTGCTGCAACAAAACTCAGCAAAGGCAATGTGAATCCTGAAGTGGGGCCTACTGTAGGTAAGAGAATTTTGCGAGGGGAGGGGAAGCTACCTCGGTACATTAAGCATCTTAGGGTTTTACATAAAGCTCTGCAGGAGGACATCCACCAGCAGACCGGAACATTTTAAGACAGATCAGCGCGTTTTGGTTTGAGCTACTTGACAATGTCCTGTTTGGTAGAGAGATAAGGCAGAGGGGGTATGTTCCAGTTCCGGGGCTGAGCCTCAGCAGCACAAAGGAACGCCAAAGGGCATCGTCTTCCCTCGCCTCCCACAAGCTGTTTCATTTCCTTCCTCAGATTTGTTTTCCTTAAAGCACACCTTGTTTTCCACTTCTTTTGTTCCAAGTGTTCTTTTCTTTGAGAAGTCATTTCTTCAATATCCCTATTACCTACCTATAAATCTAACTAGCTCTTTGAAAAGTCACACAATATTAATACCACTTTTACATAATGTCAGAACAACAATTCTATTAGTAAAGCTTTCAGTGAAGTTCTGCAACCCGATTGGCGTCTGGAGGAAGAGCGGCTGGACAGTCCGCCTCGCCCCCTCCCTCCCTCCCTTTCTTCACAAGAGCTCACCAAGTTCACCGATAAAACAACTCAGCCCAATAGCACGATACATGGACATGTACAAGGCTACGTTGGGGAGCAAAGAAAGGAGACTTTGTGCCCCCCCCCCAAGGGGAGGGCCGTATGCAAAAGCTGTTGAACAGACTCTGACCTTAGACTACACTGCTTCCTCGCTCGAAGGACAGAAACAGTTTTCCCTGACTGTATCCCAACATCAGCCTAAGACCTGCAGCACTGGGCAAGCCCCACACGCAGTTTGTCTTCACAGAGCCAAAGCAACTCTATGCAGAAATGGTGGGAGTACCCACGAGAGATGAGGTCCTTTCAGAACGGGACAGTGACCCCAAGCTCAACAAAAAAAAACAACAACCCACCCAGCTTCTTCTCTTACCCGCTCTGAAAACAGCAGAGCTGACGACGTATCAGTGCCTTTGGTTCCCTACGAGGCCACTGGGAATTCTCCCACCCCAGTGGAGTCGAGCTCCTCTCCACATCACCACACGCTTGCACGCATGCACACTCACACACACACACGCCCCTCCTCCCCCACGCCGTAGGCTTTGAAGGGAAACGAGAAGGGAGCCTTGGGGTGCGGATGGTGGGGCCACACACCCCTCCCACGGTAACACCACTCACCACAATGCTGAGACACGCCAGCAGAATGACCCACTCCCTCTCCCGACCACCCCCAAAGCCCCCCTCTCCCATGGCAATCTCACAGTATTTCAACCCGTTCAGGCACACCAGCCAGGTGTTAGGAGTAGGTTAGCTTTCACTTCTCAGTTTGGTTTTTCTTTCATAGTTTTTGGTCTAGACAGATTAGCATTGCTATTAGAAAAGGAAGTGTTCAAAAAGTATTTTCCACCTAGTATCAAGCACTACAAGCCCTACATTCAGTAACAAGACAAGGGGGATAAAAGGAACCTGTTTCACTTTTGCTCTCCCAGACAGATTAAGATGTGACAACCATTCTTCACCCTCCCCAAAGTCAAACACAATGGACCCAATTCAGCTCTGGTGCAACTCAACTAACTGGAACGGACTGACGTCTCGGTTGAGTCTAACCCAGTATAGCCACCTTCTTTCCCCCAAGCCTCCTGCGTACACGTTGCCTTATCTTTAGATTCCAGCCAAGGGTAAGGATGGGTCAAGAGGGAGGGAAGTGTGCGCACACTTGAAAGGACCCTGAACAGCAACCCAACCAGTAACCTGCATGCCACCACGTGCCGTGCTGCAGATTAGACCACAGATAAACCAACCAAACAACAATCCCAAACCCAGGAGCGACAAAATGTTTCCTTTGGCAAGACAGATACAAGGAAAAAAATTCATGAGCAAACATTTTCCTTCTAACACAGTCAACCCCCTTCTCTGCCCCCAACATCCACCCACCCCCACCCGACCCTATAAAGTTGTAAGCTATAAACAGGATCTCAAATACATACAGCATAATCATGTTTATCAATCATAATAAACATCAGTTCAACTAAACTCTACAGCTAGAATTATCTCAACTATTTATAAAGTTTGCTTTTCTCTTCTGATTTTTTTCAGTTTAAAACCAGTTCTGCGACAATGCTAAGCTATGCTGAGGTATTTTATGAAGGTGCCAGAAGCCAGCTGCTACCCACACGTATTGTTCTCAGAGCTGTATGGTGCTACCTTCCAAAGAGGAAAGATGGGGAAGGGAATGGGGGGCGGGGGGGGAAGGGGGCCCAGATTATTCCATTGAAGGACAGTGCTCAGCTGCGCAGTGCAAACCAAACAAAAGCAGCCACAGTGGCTGCTTCGCTGTTTGG
The DNA here is from genome assembly GCA_013399175.1 of Odontophorus gujanensis. Lineage (NCBI taxonomy): Eukaryota > Metazoa > Chordata > Aves > Galliformes > Odontophoridae > Odontophorus > Odontophorus gujanensis. Next base: position 6,138 of record VXAB01013191.1, on the reverse strand, counting down.
AATTTGGTCAGAAAAGAAGTACCTGATACAACCTGACCGTGTTTGTCTACTCAGCTAAAAGGTGTCTCGGCCCTTCTCCCAAGGTATAACCATTTGTAATTCCAGTGCAATCATCCTAACGCCCTTCTAACAGCATCCCATGGGGGTAACGGTTCAGAGAAGGTACCTGCTAAGAACGTAGTTGAAGTGGGAGAATGAAAGCTTAATGAAGAAGATACATGTACCAAAAAAGATCAAGTACTTTTTCATGCCTTGCTGAGTGTTTGACCACAAAGATATGTTAAGTAAAGGAATCTGCTCTTTCTGCCGTTCAAACAGCACTGGAACGACTCCTTCTGTCACACAGGGAACCATGCCCTGTTCGGACATGGAGCAAAAGATATGAATACTTTAAGGAACTGCAAGCCACGAGTCATTCCGTTATCAGTTCTGCATCATTTTATGATTCAACAGCCCTGTAAAATCTCTCTACGTAAGTTCCACTCGCATAAAGAAAGATGTGGGTCACAGCACCTTCTATGACAAAGTCTCTGACAAAAATCTTTTACATTCTCAAGGGGGTCTCCTTGTTGTAAAAAGAGAAAGGCTCCCAAGCAACAACAAGAGTTAGATGAAAGAGACTGAAAAGAGCAGAGCCTCTGCCATTCTGTACCTTGAATCCTGTATTGCTCTAATATTTTGGAAAAGGAGGGAGATATAAGAAGAGGTATTCTTACAAAAATACAAAACAACTTAAGTTGGCTGCGTGAGAATTTGGCAACCCAAAATCCAGTAGGTTAGCTTACTCTTTTGGTAGCACTCTGCCCTAGCCAATATTCTGGTGTGCATCCATGAGATACACTCATGTTCTGGGAATAAACATCACATAACCATTTTGTGCAGAATGGGACTAGCCACCCTTAATACAGTTCACCTGGTAATATGTTGGTCTACACTCCTGGTTTAAAACCACTGGACATTCGGGCCAGACACCTATCTTCTACGGTCCAGGACAACCCAGCGGCCATGAGAAGCTACTTGTCCCTCTAAGAATTTCATAAAGTTAATTTTTACTTCAGAAAGTATCAATCGATATTTGAGGTGAATCAGATACCTTCGTTGAATGTCTGTGGTATGGTTCCAGCTCTAGCAGATTCTGTGCTCCACTTACAGTAGGTGGAAACTTCTGTTTAAAAGAATGCTGCTCCATAGCAATGTGCACAGAGTAACAGAACTAACACTGCCATCACCTTCAGCAACATGGTTGGAGAAACGTGCAATAAACAGACTGCAAAACTCACAAAGGTGACATCTGAACATCATCTCAAACCAAACTTTAGGACACAGTAGCAAGTAAATACAAATATATTTTAAACTGTTGCAGTGGATGCATACAGAGAATTTTCTCCAACACATTTCAGTAACAGCCATTCTTTCACTGCCCCCTGAGCAAAAATGTTTATATCCGAGGCTCTTTTTTTTTCCTAAGGAATTAATCATCCTAAAAGAATTTTAGATGAGCAAAAGTATAAATTTTTTGTTAGATCTGAGGCTCACCATGAATTTAGAATAAAACAAGGAGGAGCAAAATACAAGCAACAGACTGCTCTTCACCAAGTGCAAAACTAGCACACAGCAAGGGAGCATTTGCTCTTGGGTGTTAGGACCAGTAGATGGCTACTTTGGTCAACACTGGCATCCTTCTTATTAACTCTAAAAGGTTCCAGAAATTACAAGCTGCAACTCCAAGTACTTCAGGATCTACACTCCATCTAATCTTTGTCAGCCTGTTCAAGATAAAATGCAAACTTGAAGCCTCTAGTGCTCTAAAAGGTCTGTAATTCAAGCCACAGAGTACACCTTCCTCCTAATGTTCTTGCACTTTAGTTTTCTCTTGCAAAGTAACCTCACTAGCACTCAGACAGAACCACTGAGCAACAGCAGCAGCACACTTCTACACGAAAACCCAACTCGCTCTCAAGCTCATTCTCTTGAAGGTTCATCAGAGCACAGATTTCTCATTCATGGCAAAATGACTTTTGCAATCCAATTTAATTTGTACTTTTGACAACTCCTGACTGAAGCAGAGGATCTTCCAAAGTAGTGGTACAATGATGAGTCATCACAAGTTCCCCAAAGAAAAACTAAACACTGAGCTCAAGTGACATTAGCCAATGGGATGGACAAAAAAAAAGAAGAAAATTTTAAATGCAAACTAGGAGGTTCTGAATGTAATGAGCACTCTATCTCCCCAACAATTTTATCAGAGCATGCACATACATATTGTCTTGAAGTTACACAAGAAAATCTACATGATAAAATTTACTGAGACAAAAATACAGTAGTAACTCAGAAACAAAAGAAATCCTCTTCAGGAGATTTAGATGAATGTGACTTTTGTAAGCAGCAATATCTCTGCATACTTTATATGAACTGTTCAAGAATAATTCTACAGTGACTACAGAGAGCAGATTCTGAGAAGTTCAGCTGTGCTAAAGCCAAACAAGGATAAATTTTCCTAACAGAAAAAAAAAAAAAAAAATTCATCACCAGCTTACAACAGCTCACCCTGAAACCATTTCCTAAATTGTTCTTCAAGACCTTCAGGGCATGTCTATATTTGTGGCTCTGCAAATCTTGTGGTTTTCGTCCTTGGCTATATGAGAGAGTGTTTTTCACTCTCTTTTCCTGCACATATCCTTTGGTATGTTTGCAGATATGAAAAGTGACCCACACAACTGTAAATAAAGAGCCATGAGCTCAGAAAGAGAGATGCAATTGGCCATATTCTAACACACTGACGTTTCTTCTGATCCTGGCTGAGAAGTCAATACAGTAGTAAATGTACCAGCACGCAGCTAGAAACTATCCTAGAAATGGACATTCTCTGAGAAAATCTTCCCCTAAAAAGAAAGGAAGAATTTAAGACCGTGAACACGTCATAGAAAATCACCTCCATTCGACATGTAAACCCACTTCTACTGGAATCAGAGGCACTATTTTGCCTAATTGGAGGAAAAAGAAATCATTCTGTTTGTAACATGTATGCTCTGTGTCTGTCAGCCAGTTTGAACAATGCAAGTCCCAGCGTTTCCAGGGACAATAATCCTCCATTTTAAACACTGGTGAACTTCAGACAAAGATCCCATTTGCTAAGTCTCTACACAATTGTTAGTCTCTTCGGATGCATGAACTTCTACTGCCAGCAAGATTATTTAAAAACTAAACTTTTACTAAATGGTAGTACTTGATCTCATTCCCATTCCCTTCATGCCCTGAAGTCACGCACCCGATTTCTGTCTTTCACCTGAAGATCAGAGGTTGCCAGCAGCCATGAGACAGAGCACTGCAAGGGATGAAGCAGTCAGCCGTTGGGATGTCTCAGGAAAATGCTTCTGAGCAAACCAATCTGGGGTTTAACCAAAGCACTCTGGTAACTAAAGCCATGGGATATGTGCTGTTGGGTACTGTGTCAGCTTCCACAAGTTACATCAAGCCCTTTCCAGATATGTGGCTATTCTGAGCTTCCAGTTTCTCTCAGAAAAAGACTTGCAAAGAAATTCCCTGGAATCTGGGCCCCAGAGAGGGTGATGGGGTAGAGAGGAGGAGGGAAAGAGGGTATTTAAGGTGCTCACACCAAAGCCATGTGACCAATGCAAAGGTAGTCAGGAAAAAAAGCAGATTTTTTTATAATAAATAAACCATCCAAGCTGCATTAGTGTTCCAGATATGTACTCAACAAGACCCTCTCCCAATCACAAACCAGCAAGAATGGGACATGAAAACTTATTCCGACAGCTAATGGCACAGTCTCTTTGAACTGTCGAGAGAGGATATGCTGATTAAGGCCCACCCTTCTTTGTGTTTCTTATATATATATGCAACAGCCATGCCCCCCACCTGCCACATCTTTATGGAATAGAAGATCCATCGGAGAAAAGACCGACAGTATCCCTTCTTCAACGAAAAAACTTCCTGATTAGTAGTATTTTTGCACAGGCGTGAAAGTAAGTGGGAACTTTCGGACTCAGGAATGAACACGTTAGCTGCAGTTTTTCCCATCCTCTTACTTCACTGAACACAAGTCCCATAGGGCCTGCGTTCCTTTGGTAGAAAACGTAGTTCACACTATGGCCTCCAGACCAACACAGTGGGTACCAGCATCTCCTCTTCCACTTCTTCGCTACCTCCCTGAAGCTCACCCAACTGTATCTTTTACCACTATGAAGCTATTCCCGTGGGAAATTTACATTTATGCAGTATTATTCATAGCCCTAAAAGTCTTCTGTGCAGCCTGAAGTCAGAGAGACATCAGACACCTCAAAAATACGTAGTTTTATCCATACTGGTGGGATGAGGGTGGGACCTATTGGATTAACAAACCCCTGACATTGCCGTTCTATTTACACATCAAACAAAAGAAAACAAATTAAAGTCAAGTTAAGAGTCTGCCCCAAGGATAATACAAATTACCAACCAAAAAAAAAAAAAAATTAAAAACAAGCAGCAACTTTTATATAAAATTAATACAAACAAAAGACAAATGAAAAAAGAAATTGTCAGTAGCATCTATCGCCTCTCTGCATCTGAACTGCACTTATACAAACTAGTCCATTAGTACAGCAGCTTGCTAGAAATTGACTTTGGTTCAAGCTTAGTTTTAAAAAAATAAAACATAAAAAAATCAAAAACACATTAGAAACGGTGGACGGACATTTGTTAGTTTCCCTGCTTGCAGTTCACTAGTTTTGAAGATACGGGGATAACTGGTTTAAATATTCAGTAAAACAGGAAGGTGGAGAGTTAAGAGATGAACTGAGCAAAACCAAGGCAGTGTGGGGGAGAGATAAGGGATTCTGCCACTTGAGTGCAAACACAAATCCCACGTGCTCAGGTCACCAACCAAAGCACATGTAGAGTTTAAAGTTGCTGCCATCTGGATCTTGGATGAGAAACTCCAGGATCCCCCTGAATCATCAACAAAATGAACATAGCTGCATTAGCTTATTATTTCAGAACACTCTGGTGACAACAGGAAAGGGGGTGGGGGGAGGGAACTCTTCTAATACCCTTGCTAGCTTAAAGAAATCTAGTTTTAAACACATGGCAGAAACCTTTAAATCCATCCAGAATGGAAGTTCAAAGTGAACTGCATTGCAGTGATCCAGTCTTCTCTTTTCAAAAGTCTTTTTGGTTCAGATACTAGATTGTATACTTAAAGAATATACAGATCTACTTTCTGTACAGTCCGTTATTCTTCCTCATCCACATAAATATTCTTTGCTGCATGGATCAGAATCAATCAGTTACAGTGGCAGGTAAGTCCCGACGCTCTGCTCAGACATGCTTACTGCCATTTCTACATAGCTAGCAGCATCACAGCTCAGAGACTACACGAGATCACCAAGGTATGTGCAAAAACATAGAGACAACTCTGTTGCGTTGGCATCAAAGATGGCAGCTTCTGTTCTTACAGTTTTGGTGTGGATTTTTTCCTAGAAAATTCTCCTAAATGCAATGTTGGATACATTAGAAACCAATGAAGAAGAATGCTGCTATGATTAGGGAGAGCCAGGCCTTTTGAAATTCCATATCAATCCATCTGGTAGAAATCTAGGATGGTAAATTCTGCTTTATATACTTCCAATTAGCTTGAGTAACTTGATATTTTAAAATATTTGTGTACGTTCAATTCAACAGGACAAAAGAGCCATCAGTATGCCACACAACCTAGACTCAGGGGGTTAAATTCCACTCTCTGAAGTAAAGAGGAACCATGCGCATGAAGCTAAGTGTAAAGTTTGGCCATTTTGTCTAAGTAATCAAGAGAAGGAGAACTGTGGTTCAACAACTAATTCCTACCTCTGCACAAACAGCAGAGACCAGCCTGGAACTTTGCACGCAACGATCCCTACCGCTACACTGAGCTTCCTGCACAAGAGATGGAAATGAATCCTTCTGACCCCTCTAAGTAGACTTCAGACAAATTTAAGGATGAGGAAACTGTTCAAAACGTTCCCAGATTAGGACAGAAAGTCTCTTTGTGCTCATTCTTCCTCTCCACCCTCCCACCCTCCCCCCATGGTGTGGGAGCTCGCTGAAAATAATCCAGGAGCAATAGACAAATGCGTCCAAACTATATATATAAAAATAATAATA
>VXAB01013190.1:0-16744 GCA_013399175.1 Odontophorus gujanensis | reverse complement strand
ACCTGCCTGTAAACTGTTGACATAGCCACAAACACAGAATGGGAAATTCTGAAATACATATAGATTGAATAAGCATCTTTAGTATGCTATCTGATCTTGATGCTATGACCAGAAGGTATACAGAAAAATCTTGTAAGGAATTCTATACAGCAACTTCAGTTTTGGGCATGTAAATGAAATCAAGTCACAGATGCTACTTCAGCTGTAGTGGAAAAACATAATCAATCCAATGAAGACTAAGCACTGTCATCATAAACAAAATAAACTACTCATGCAGAATTTCAGACTAAGCAATTTAATTCTTTCTTTCCTTTTGCAGAATAAATGATTAAGTGATTGTACAAAATATTAATTCCAAACATGGTACAAGCCAAAAGGATCTCTGGCACTCCACACTTACAGCCTTGTCTCATTAGCAGCTTTATACTAATGAAAGAAACAAGATATTCAGGCACAGAACTCTGAATGCAGAGTAATGAAGTAACTAGGACAGTACCATCCAAGAGAGGATGAATTAATCATTCATGTCCAGAATTCATTTTTCTCGTGAAGTGACTTTTTTTTACAAAATCATATTTTAATTAAATAAATGTTTTCTTCCACTTACATTAAATAGTATCTTACTAACGGAATGAAAACTGGATACAAGCCTTAGAGAATGACAGAACAAAACATTATAAATAAATTCATTGTCTACTGTCAATTTACTGTAAGTAGTATATACTCATAACACACAATAAACTTCATCACATGACACCAGGTGTATCTATTCTGATCTAAGTAAAGGATTAATTACTGTTATGTGATGCTACTCTAAACCTATGAAATTTCATCATCTCTGCGACGGAGTACAACAAACAGGAATTAGGTTAATATCGTTTGGTTTTACGGCAGGAAGTTAAGAGATGCTTAACAGTTGTGAAGAATTCACCAGGGAGATGCGGCTATGTTTCTACATCACATTTATTACAGCCCTCTGTTTTATCTCATATACAAACTATACATGCGGGAGTGAGGAGGTGAAAGGAAAAGCTTGAAGATCTTAATCCTAATTAGACAGAATCAGACAGAGTATGAAGGGTGCTCTTCTTAAGACATGCTCTTCTTTTTACGTCATGTTTGGAAAACTAAGAAAGACTTATGACCACACCATCATTAAGTACACTATATGCTCACCTACCTGCAAAATCCTTCAAGGCCATTGATTTGCGCTCAAGTTCCCTACTAGACAACTGCTACAAGGGCTACGTTCTGAAACCCTAGTCTGACCACCACAGCATTCCTACATACAACTAAGATAAATAGTCTTTCTAACTTACTCAGATAGGAAAAATCAACTAACACAGTACAGCTAAACACAATACCTATCACTGAGACCAACATGTCACATAAAATATTGAATAAATATCAGAAGCTTTCTCCTGCTTGACTATGCAACTTGACTATTCATAAAAGAACACTTCTTTGTTTCGGTCAGTATTCTAAACGCAGTGACAACATGGACTTTAAATCTGATGGCCTTGAGTTTCTTGCTCATGTTTGTTAACTTTTGCATGTCTAAAAGGAAAAAAGCTGGAGTTTACATAAATGTTGAATCCAAACAGGGACCTCCTTGAGTGAAACCCTCATGTAAAAATCACAGTTAACAGAAAAAGATACGGTACAAAGTTCTAAAGTTGGTTTACATAAAAGAGAGGTGAGAAGGTGAGAAAAGGATGGATATAGGCCGCACAGTGAAGTATTTTAGCTTTCATTTTTACGTGCACAAGAATGCAACAGTTCAGGAACAAAGAGGATGATAGCGGTATGGCTAGAAAAATCTCCCACATTTCTATACTATGGTAATCCAGTAAAAGGCTAAAAAAAGCTTAGAATACTACCCACTGCACAGACGCTGCCTTATAAAAAAAAAACAAACAAAAACCTTCTTTTTCTCTCTTTAACTCATTCACAAAGCCAGACTAAGAACTTAGTTTTAAGAAGCACATTTCCTCCATTTCTACACAGTCCAAGCCTGAATCCACAAACCTACAGGAGTGCCCACAAGACACCACAGTAGTGTACTGCTAATACTGCTTTCCAAGAGGTGAAGAGAAGGCATATGAATGTATCAGCTTCTGAGGGCTAACCTGGAGAAAGAAAACAAAAAAACTGTCCCTTCTTAAATCACACAAGCTATTCTTAAATTGTGGATGAGAATTACTTCTGTTTAAACAATGCTTCATCAGAGTAACTGGAAAACCTCCTTGTTTCTAAAGTACTGAACTTCAGTACAACTGAAAAGAAGACTGTAAATGAATTATATCCAAATGAAAAGATGTTACGAAGAAAAGCATTTTCATTTTAAGTCAGGTGAACGCTTTTGAACAATGTTAGCCTACCAGCTCCACCTACATGACACAAAGATAGATGGCTAGATACACAAATTCACATCCACAATAGCATTAAAGTTAAAATGAGATGATCTAAGAGGTCTACATACCACAGCTTATAATATAAGACAGGAGCAGCAGCATAGGAGGCATTTTGTCCAGCCTCATCTTCTAAAGAGAGCTGGACCAAATGAAGATTACCAAAAGCAAATGCAGTGTAACAGAGAATTAGGAAACCATTCAAAGAGAGTACGAGCAGAAGAAAAACCTTCAGGGACTGTTGTTCCATGACAGGAATGCCTTTATGCTAATAGTACATCCTAGAAAACAAACCTTTTTTTTTTGTCTAAAACTCTCAAAAATCTCTTGGAAAAAAAAAAGATACAGCGAGACAGTTATCATTTAAATATTCCCTTTCTGGTCTCTGAAAACAAACTAATTTATCACTATTTCTCAGCCATGGAAATTACTTGTGTTGCTTGCAAGTGTACTAGACTAAGCTCTGGACTACATAAACAATCATCAATACACAACACCAATAATAAGTTATTAAAAATCAGACGCCTGTGCTAAGACAAACACATCTGCTCTTCAAGTAAGCTTCTGAAGAATAGGTTGAAAGATCACAGAATCACAGAATGTCAGGTTTTGGAATGGACCTCGAAAGATCATCTAGTCCAATCTAGGTGTCCCTGATCCAGCAGGTGGATTACGTCACACAGGAATGTGTCCAGGCAGGTTTTGAATAACTCCGGGGAAGGAGATCCCACAACCTCTCTGGGAAACCAGTTCCAGTGTTCTGTTACCCTCACTGTGAAGAATTTTTAACTCATATTTATGTGGAATCTTCCGCATTCCAATTTGCCACTGCCCTTTGTCCTATTACTGGTTGTCACCGAGAGTCTGGCTCCATAATTCTGACACTCAATCTTTACTTATTTATAAATGTTAATGAGGTAACCACTCAGTCTCCNTACATCTGCATGTTTCCTGAACACCTCCACAGACAATGACTCAACCACCGCCCCCAGCAGCCTGTTCTAGCATCTGAACACTTTTTTTGAGAAGTTTTTCCTAATACCCAATATGAAACTCTTATGAACTCTTATGGCTCAACTCAAGGGCATCCTCTCTCCTGTCACTAGCTACATGGGAGAAGAGGCTGACCTCCACCTCACCACAACCTCATTTCAGGGATTTGTAGGGAAATATAAGGTCTCCCCTGAGCCTCCTCTTNCACTGCACAGACGCTGCCTTATAAAAAAAAAACAAACAAAAACCTTCTTTTTCTCTCTTTAACTCATTCACAAAGCCAGACTAAGAACTTAGTTTTAAGAAGCACATTTCCTCCATTTCTACACAGTCCAAGCCTGAATCCACAAACCTACAGGAGTGCCCACAAGACACCACAGTAGTGTACTGCTAATACTGCTTTCCAAGAGGTGAAGAGAAGGCATATGAATGTATCAGCTTCTGAGGGCTAACCTGGAGAAAGAAAACAAAAAAACTGTCCCTTCTTAAATCACACAAGCTATTCTTAAATTGTGGATGAGAATTACTTCTGTTTAAACAATGCTTCATCAGAGTAACTGGAAAACCTCCTTGTTTCTAAAGTACTGAACTTCAGTACAACTGAAAAGAAGACTGTAAATGAATTATATCCAAATGAAAAGATGTTACGAAGAAAAGCATTTTCATTTTAAGTCAGGTGAACGCTTTTGAACAATGTTAGCCTACCAGCTCCACCTACATGACACAAAGATAGATGGCTAGATACACAAATTCACATCCACAATAGCATTAAAGTTAAAATGAGATGATCTAAGAGGTCTACATACCACAGCTTATAATATAAGACAGGAGCAGCAGCATAGGAGGCATTTTGTCCAGCCTCATCTTCTAAAGAGAGCTGGACCAAATGAAGATTACCAAAAGCAAATGCAGTGTAACAGAGAATTAGGAAACCATTCAAAGAGAGTACGAGCAGAAGAAAAACCTTCAGGGACTGTTGTTCCATGACAGGAATGCCTTTATGCTAATAGTACATCCTAGAAAACAAACCTTTTTTTTTTGTCTAAAACTCTCAAAAATCTCTTGGAAAAAAAAAAGATACAGCGAGACAGTTATCATTTAAATATTCCCTTTCTGGTCTCTGAAAACAAACTAATTTATCACTATTTCTCAGCCATGGAAATTACTTGTGTTGCTTGCAAGTGTACTAGACTAAGCTCTGGACTACATAAACAATCATCAATACACAACACCAATAATAAGTTATTAAAAATCAGACGCCTGTGCTAAGACAAACACATCTGCTCTTCAAGTAAGCTTCTGAAGAATAGGTTGAAAGATCACAGAATCACAGAATGTCAGGTTTTGGAATGGACCTCGAAAGATCATCTAGTCCAATCTAGGTGTCCCTGATCCAGCAGGTGGATTACGTCACACAGGAATGTGTCCAGGCAGGTTTTGAATAACTCCGGGGAAGGAGATCCCACAACCTCTCTGGGAAACCAGTTCCAGTGTTCTGTTACCCTCACTGTGAAGAATTTTTAACTCATATTTATGTGGAATCTTCCGCATTCCAATTTGCCACTGCCCTTTGTCCTATTACTGGTTGTCACCGAGAGTCTGGCTCCATAATTCTGACACTCAATCTTTACTTATTTATAAATGTTAATGAGGTAACCACTCAGTCTCCTCTCCTCCAAGCTAAAGAGACCCAACTCCCTCAGCCTTTCCTCGTAAGGGAGATGCTCCACTCCCTTATCACCTTTGTGGCTCTGCACTAGACTCTCACAAGCAGTTCCCTGTCTTTCTTGAACTGAGGGGCCCAGAACTGGACACAATATTTCAGATGTGGTCTCACCAGGGCAGAGTGATCTGTTAACCACATCCCTTCTAATACACCCTAGGATGCCACTGGCCTTCGTGGTCACATATACACATCTGCCTGTACAGAAATTCTGAAGTCAGCACAGAAATGTATAGTTCCTGTTGCCACTGCAGGACTGTTCAAACGAGTAAGGAATGTCATCAAAGACTGTATCACAAGACTGAGAACTAGGGAAGACAGTCACTGATAATAACAAATGACATGACCTTTAATAATTCAATCAATGGTATAAAAACCTAGAATCACAGAATCATTAACTTCAGAAAAGACCTCTAAGATCATCTAGTCCAGCCGTCTACCTACCACCAATGCTGCCCACTAGACTATGCTCCCGACCGAGTATTACATCTGCATGTTTCCTGAACACCTCCACAGACAATGACTCAACCACCGCCCCCAGCAGCCTGTTCTAGCATCTGAACACTTTTTTTGAGAAGTTTTTCCTAATACCCAATATGAAACTCTTATGAACTCTTATGGCTCAACTNCCTTTGTGGCTCTGCACTAGACTCTCACAAGCAGTTCCCTGTCTTTCTTGAACTGAGGGGCCCAGAACTGGACACAATATTTCAGATGTGGTCTCACCAGGGCAGAGTGATCTGTTAACCACATCCCTTCTAATACACCCTAGGATGCCACTGGCCTTCGTGGTCACATATACACATCTGCCTGTACAGAAATTCTGAAGTCAGCACAGAAATGTATAGTTCCTGTTGCCACTGCAGGACTGTTCAAACGAGTAAGGAATGTCATCAAAGACTGTATCACAAGACTGAGAACTAGGGAAGACAGTCACTGATAATAACAAATGACATGACCTTTAATAATTCAATCAATGGTATAAAAACCTAGAATCACAGAATCATTAACTTCAGAAAAGACCTCTAAGATCATCTAGTCCAGCCGTCTACCTACCACCAATGCTGCCCACTAGACTATGCTCCCGACCGAGTATTACATCTGCATGTTTCCTGAACACCTCCACAGACAATGACTCAACCACCGCCCCCAGCAGCCTGTTCTAGCATCTGAACACTTTTTTTGAGAAGTTTTTCCTAATACCCAATATGAAACTCTTATGAACTCTTATGGCTCAACTCAAGGGCATCCTCTCTCCTGTCACTAGCTACATGGGAGAAGAGGCTGACCTCCACCTCACCACAACCTCATTTCAGGGATTTGTAGGGAAATATAAGGTCTCCCCTGAGCCTCCTCTTCTCCAGACTAAACAATTCCAGCTCCCTCATTTACTCCCCATAAGTGATGTGCTCTAGAACCTTCATAGCTTTGCTGCCCCTTTCTGAACACGCTCCAGAGCCTCCATGTCTTCCTTGTATTGAAGGGTCCAAAACTGAACACAGTTCTTGAGGTGTAGCCTTACTACAGCTGAACTCAGGGGGAGGATCACCTCCCTGTCATGCTGACTCTATTATTTCTGAAAGTCAGGATGCCTCTGGTTTTCTTAGCCACGTGGGTACACTGCCGGCACATTTTCAGCCAAGTGATGATTAACACCCCCAGGTCCTTTTCCTCTGCACAGTCTTACAGTCACTCTGCTCCAAGCCTGTAGTGTGCAAAATCTCTTTGAAGCAGNGACAATGACTCAACCACCGCCCCCAGCAGCCTGTTCTAGCATCTGAACACTTTTTTTGAGAAGTTTTTCCTAATACCCAATATGAAACTCTTATGAACTCTTATGGCTCAACTCAAGGGCATCCTCTCTCCTGTCACTAGCTACATGGGAGAAGAGGCTGACCTCCACCTCACCACAACCTCATTTCAGGGATTTGTAGGGAAATATAAGGTCTCCCCTGAGCCTCCTCTTCTCCAGACTAAACAATTCCAGCTCCCTCATTTACTCCCCATAAGTGATGTGCTCTAGAACCTTCATAGCTTTGCTGCCCCTTTCTGAACACGCTCCAGAGCCTCCATGTCTTCCTTGTATTGAAGGGTCCAAAACTGAACACAGTTCTTGAGGTGTAGCCTTACTACAGCTGCACCCAGGCANCTACAGCTGAACTCAGGGGGAGGATCACCTCCCTGTCATGCTGACTCTATTATTTCTGAAAGTCAGGATGCCTCTGGTTTTCTTAGCCACGTGGGTACACTGCCGGCACATTTTCAGCCAAGTGATGATTAACACCCCCAGGTCCTTTTCCTCTGCACAGTCTTACAGTCACTCTGCTCCAAGCCTGTAGTGTGCAAAATCTCTTTGAAGCAGGACACTTTCACTTTTAGCTCAAGAACTGTCTCAAGTACTCTTGATCTGAAGGTAGCCCAAACAACTCATAAGAACCACGTATCTTTACACTGACTCATGGATGGTGGCAAATGCTTTATAAGGGTGGTTACAGCAGTAGGTGGCGGAACATTTAAGCAGGAGATAGCCTGTGCCATGGCACTGGGGCCAGTACGGACGGGACAGGATGTAAAGAACATCCTCTACACTGCTGCTGGAAAAGAAGGTCCCACTTGGAGTTTGTGGCAAAGAGATTCTGGAGAGACCTGAGGCTGACCCCTGGGATTCTGGAGTCGGGCGCACAGGGGGTCTGAGGAGCACTATACTTCAACTGAAGGAGAAGGAGAATCAAGCTAATTTGCAGAAGTAAAGGCTGTCCAGCTGGCCTTAGATATTGCTGAACGTGAGAGGTGGCCAGTGCCATGTCTTAGTAGGTACTGTCAACATTTAAATTTTCCTCACTAAGCACCCTAATTAGCCACTCCACTGGTATCAAAGCTGCAAAGAGAAAACAAAAAAAAATTCTACACAGTCTACTGTGATTAATAGCTTACTTCACGGAGTCCTAAAGTACTGTCCACAGAAATACAATGCATTCTAAAAGAGTATTAGTCCACTAACAGAGGTTTCTGAAAAAGAAATCCATTTCCCTCACATCCCCCTTTCCACCCCTAGTTGTGCTTCATCATTCAAAAATCATCTGAGATCCTACCCATTCTTGAAGCCTACTAGTTTTAAGAGAAACATTTAGGCTTTTCTATTTATTATCTATCAGCGTCATCTCACACCATAAGTAACATTAGTAAGTATTTTTAACCTCAAATAATACTGTCATTAGAAACTAGACAACAGAAGAACAACTGAAGTAGTTATAACCATGCAACAAAACTTCCAAAAATGCCAATAGTCTTACCACCTCACTGTAGCCTGGAACTTACAAAGTTTAGTACTGAAGAGTTTTTGGACTAAGCTGAGTATATGCCTTGCTTCAGTCTTCTGATTCACCTGAAATACAACACTAAAGTTAAAGAAAAACATTGTTGTCTCTAATTTGAATTCCTTATTCTTATGCAATAAGCATGCTTTACTTTTCAAACTGAGAAAAAATAAGCACCACAGAAAACATGTATCAGTTCTCACAGTAACACATATACCAACACATTAATCATCATCTATTTGGTGCAGTGAAAATTAGACAAAACATAACCAATTCACATCCAATGTACTAAGTAACTATCATACATTCAGATATTATAGAACATGAGGGGGAACCAACCCTACTCATATAAAAATGTAATTTGTTTCCTTCCTTTCGACTTATGTTCCAGTTCCTGCAACATAATGCTCTACTGGAGTGTGTTTTTTTGTTCAATCGTTTCTGTCAACTAAAATTTTACTCTTGAAAAATACTTGATATTTTATATATCAAGTTCTTTCTTACGCCTGCTTATTAAAACATATGAGTAAGAATCCAAATAATAAACATTAATGTTGCGCTTACTAAAAGTAGTTCCTGCACCTAAAATGAATTAAGTGCTCTTTAGACAACATTCCTTCTTCTTGATCTTAGCCAACCTACTTCAGTCTTGCTGTGCTTTGACCATTTGTGAAGTGAAGAGAAAGCTCACTTTTGGAATGCTTTGTTGGGTTAAAGGGTTTATAAGGTCTATTTAGAATGTGCAATGTTACAAGACCCATGAACCATAGCTATAATCAGTGCAAAAATATGTTATCAAATCAAAAGAGTTTTTACTTTTTTCATGTTAGAAGCCAGCCTTATAAAAGCAAATACATTTTTAAATGTTATTGAATAAAATGTGTTTAAGTTACTAGAGAGTGTACCTAGCAAACAGACTTTAACTATACATATAAATATATATACTTAATTACTTACTGGTTCTTCTTTAACCACCAGGCATAAATCACCATCACTTGTACGAGTGCCAAATCCATTCAGAGAGGACCCAACCAAAAAGAGCCTGCTACCTGTAACAAAAGAACCACACAATAAAACTGATGTGACACATCATAGCTCAGAGTAAGGAAGAACTGTGAATCTCAACAACATTCAAACAAGCATTAAGTAATCAAATTCAAAACATACATGGAAAAATTCGCTGAATTTCCCTCTGGAGTTCTGATCTGCAGAGCTCTTTTCTATTCAAATCACACGTCTGTTGTTGGCATGCTTGAAACAACTCCAAAACCTGCTGACTTAACTTGACACACATTCAAAAAGTAAAGATAAAAGAAGTGAATGTTTGTTCCTCATACAATTATAAGAAAAACAGAAAACTGCATTTAAAAAAGTCAGTGTTGTTTCACATGACCTGTTCCACCACTTTAGTTCACTTAAGTTCATCCTGAACACCTGCCCTGAAGAAACTGCTGTTATTTTTATTTATTTATTTTAATTATTTGATCAATATCTTCAGCCTGACAGGAAAAATCATTATCTTGTGCACTGCCAATTCTTAAATAAGATCTCTAGTGGAAATGGGTATTAAGTGTTTCTCTTCAATGACACCACAGTTTCATGCTATAATCAACAGATATACATACTAAAATAAATCTTTTGTTATGTTAATGCAGATAAAACATTAAGACTGATTAGCCACAAGTTTTTGGTTTTTTTTTTAAATAAAAAGAGGACAAATGAGCTTCTCTAATTTTACTGGATGATTTTATTAGAATTCTCCCTGCTCCCGTATCCTGTGACTAATGGACTATACCTCCAATTTCTGCACGTTCCACAACTGACATGCAGATCTCCTCAACCAAAGTTAAAGCAAACAGATTAAGCAAACATGTAGACCCTTGAAAAATGTTTCAAATGCTTAGGATCACAGTGGCAGCTACAATTTTTGATACTCCTTCCAAGGACAGCTCAGCATTACAGACACCACAA
Organism: Odontophorus gujanensis; assembly: GCA_013399175.1. Lineage (NCBI taxonomy): Eukaryota > Metazoa > Chordata > Aves > Galliformes > Odontophoridae > Odontophorus > Odontophorus gujanensis. The sequence continues at coordinate 6,329 of VXAB01013190.1, read as the reverse complement.
CAATGTTAAAGAACCCTGTTGAAATTTTTTGGTCCTACCTCAGCAACCTTCTACCCTGCCTATGCAGAAGGCAAGTGTCAAACGTGGTCACAGAAAGACAATACCTTATCTTTGGCCACAGGAAGTGCAGTTTCTCTAACATCTGGAAATGAAGTATCTTGCAATCGAGGAACACGTACGCTTAGACCCGGTACATAACACACATTGACCAGTGGAGATGATCCCGAAAACAAATACACACTTTCCTGTGGTGAAGGCACCGCTTGGTTAATTACAGATGTTTCACGGTGAGGTGAATGATATCGCTGCCTTTTGATATCATATGGAACACTCTGTTCATTTAGTCTCCTAAAGAAAAAAAGGAGGAAAAAAAAAAACTTTGTAAGCTATCACGCAAGCTTCAACCTATGATTAATGAGTAGTAGTTATTGCAAATAACAAACACTAATAATTAATTACATGACTGTTTCACTACAATAAAGTTTTTTAAAGCGCAGGCAGCATGGCCATCCTAAATATCAGGTGAAAGCAACCTGAAATGAGAAGACAGAATACACAACTACAAAAGCACAGCTTCCATTGAAGTGGACTCATGCAGCCACTTACCAAAACTACTTATACTAACCGACTGAAACTAAATGGCAAGCTTAGTTAGGCACGACAGCTAGGAAAGATGAATATTGGTCATACTACTTTCATGACCATCAATTTCTTATTTTTTTGTAGAAACATACATATCGAGTGCAAATTTCCTTCAAATAACAGAACTATGGTGAGGAAATTTTGTGAATCCCAAACACTCAGAGATGAATAAAATAAGGAGTGGGAAGGGGAGGAAAAAACCTCAAGAAAACAATCAATCAAAATGTAGCATTTGCCAGTGCAGGCTTAGATTATACAGACAGTAAAATATACAACCTGGGCAAAGAAAAGCAGCACTATTCTTCTGACAAATCAAACTAATAATACTAGTTAGCCATTCAGTTCATAAACCTAATGTTTCATTTTCAAAAACAAACTTGCATACATTTCCTCCTTAACTCACCTGTCACAGTAATGTATCTATCTTAATTTAAGAGATACAGTGATCTTAACAGACAGCCCCTCTGCATCTGAATCTTTACATAGAATAAATTGCACTCAAAGCTGATTAGGGTTTGAATACCGTGGTCTATCCACAGAAAAGTAAACACAAGGACATTTATCTTTCATGTATCTAGTACTGCATGTAAGCTAATTAGCACAACGGTGTTCACATATTAAGAAAAAAAGCCAATGTGAAATCAAATGCACTCATAGGAACCAATGAATTAAGAATTAATGGAACTTCAATTATTTCATGCTCCCAGAAATGTTGGCAGCAATGCAGTCTGCAGATCAGGACAGATAGTATTAATTAAATACAAAATTCTACTGAAGAGACCTCAAATTATCATTTCAGTTTTCAAGAACGAGAGAAGTTCTGGTACCATTCCCTACCCTCAGTCTTAAAGGAACTCACAGTGTAATGTTAAATCCAAACATGAGACTGTTTCAACAGAAACAGCTTAAGAAGAGTCAACTCAAGATCTAAGGATTAGCTACTTGACAGCAAATCTCTTAATACGGCACAGCTTTTCAACAGGAAAAAAGCACGAATGAGGCAGCGTTACATCAGGAACATCTTTAGTTCACACAATGCCTGTATACTCAATTACTGTTGAACACCATATTTTCATTCCTACTTCTGTTAAAAACGTGGCTGAGAAACTGCATATGAGAAACAAATATGAAGAAAGATTACAAAATTTGTTATGTATGATTCACAAAATTATTAAGAAGTGTGCAAACACGTATCAACTATTTCAAAACTCCTATGAAGTAGTTTTTTTCTAAAATTCTGAAATTCCTTTTCCTGTTGCAGCTGGAGAAACAAAATTAACTAAATTTGTTTTTCAGAAGTAGGCAAATTGTTTCCATACAAACTGTTTCCTCTTAAAAAAAAAAACCACAAAACTTACATATGCCTGAATTTAACACTTCATATTAAAAAAAAAAAACAAACAACCAAACAACTGCATAATTAAGAAAACCAGAGATCTGAAGTGTTATCGGAAAAATGACACAGTTCCCACCAACACTGAGTAGTTTTAACTCGCAAATATACAGAAGAGAACATTCACTGAGAGAAATCCTCCCATAGTCAAGCATACACAGAATATGAGCTATTAAGGTATTAAAAGAAAATGCACAATCACAGTTTCATAAGGTCACAACTGCTGGAAAGAAAACTTCATGCACTAATCCATTTACAAGGACTAAAATTCTCAACAGCACATTCAAGAACACTTTTAAAGATCCAAGACACTTCCTTTCATCAAAAAAGTTTTGTTCAGTATTCATAAATTTTCTAACTGAATTCAACTTGTACAAAAAAATTAATATTGGACAAACTTTGCCACATGTTCAGCACAATCAGAATCAATTGCACACCCGCCCACTTCCCCACCATCTTACTTTTTTCCTCGGAATGATGTGGAAGCAGCAGATGTATTCACTGGACTGCCATTTCCGTATGTCAATGGCTGTGTTGTACGAGCGGCCGTAGTAGCAAGGTTCCCACTCAATGAAGCCCTGGAAAGACTACAATCTGTAACTGATATTCATTTAATGACTAAAACTCCTTTTTAGGAATTAGTTATTTTGCTCTCTATTAACTGATGCGGAGACATCTTACGCAGAATGTGCGACATGGTAGAACACTAAAACTTGCAAGTTACCATATGAAATTACACATCTGTTTTACAAATGACACTATTTTGTAAGCCTAAAGAAGTTTAATGCTAAGAACACTAAATAATATCCCCCAAAACAGAAACACTTATTTCAAAAGACAGTTAACTGTACTTTTCAATTCAATCTCCAGTAACAAATTTCACTGTACTTACATTGCATTCTGAAAGTTAATCTGAGCATTAATAATTTGCTGGTGAGAGAGAAGAACAGGTCGTACACAGAGAGGAAGTTTACTGTGGAAATTATTCTGTTGTTGATATTTAGTAGGAAAGGGTGGACAACCCAAGTTGGAGGAGTTTGGGAACATGCTCCTTTTCACTTGAGGTGTACATGTATCCTTTTACCTACAATAAAAGCAAATAATCAAATGAAAATAGGCATCAAATAAATAATAATTGCTTTTTAAACTCCTGGGTTTAAAAATTTGCATAATTTACAATAATTTTCTATATACTGCTTAAGATAACTGCGACTGCAAGCTAGCTGCACCTCCTTTCAGGACAATACTATTTTTTTCCAAGTTCCACAATTACTACTTAGTTATTTATTTTTAAAATTGCATTTTTATTTGCTCCCCTTCACTTTACGTTTTATTTGAGAAAAAATCCATGAAATAAAATGTAAGATTATTCACCTCAAGGAAAAATAATGCATTTGAATGGGATTTCATAATCCAATTATTCAAAAACAGTGTTCAAAATATACTCCATCATAAGGACATGAAGATGCTGCTGATCACCAAGCATAAGCAGAATTAGTTTTTTTCCATGATAGTCAAAGAAACTGCCAAATGATGACAGCAACTGGAAAGTAATCTACTAATAATTTAAAAAATATATATACAGCACTGTTTTATACATAGATACCATGATAGTAAATCTGATTTTTTCTTTTAAATTTAAAATTTATTCTTGCACAACTGACTACTACTCAATCTTCTACAACTGCATGGATTATGCATTAACAGAACTACTGAGTGAAAATCATTGTCTCTACAACAGGTTGAACTGCTGATGATATGCAAATCCTCTGTACTGAAGTGTAAGTTTAATTTATATGATGGAAACAACAGAAATTCAGAATTTACAAGTCAAGACCACATCAGAAGATTTTAAAATACCAATTATCAATATTGTATACCTCTTCCAACCACAGTGAAAACCTGGTGTAATTTTGAGGTTTCTTCAATTTCTGTTTTTTTCCTTGGATCTCATATAAGAACCTTATAAATAATCAAGGTGTATCACTAATCAACACAGCTGATCATGATTAATCTTGACACTTTTCTTAAAAATACTGACCTACTTATTACAACAAAGGGATTGAAACATAAGAGGGAGAAGTTTGTTAAACATTTAAACATTTATAAATCAGAAGAGTAATGGCAGCATTTCCCTATTTATTATATCATAATCCTTCATCAAACCAATGTCATAGTAATACAACTGGAAGAAGTGCTATACAGTAGTCTAAGTTCGGAATAAAACACCACTTCTAGGTTCTCTTATCAAACTAATCAAATACATATAACTGCATTATCGGTTACATTAGTAGCTATTCTGTCACACTCTGAAATGAAATCAGTTATTCCTAGCTAACGTGTCACTGTTCCCACAGTCCTCATCTCATCTTTCACCTACCACTGCAAAATGTCGCTGTGTTCTGACCTCCTCAGACAGCTCTGGCAGTTGGTGCAAGCAGCATTAGTAGAGAACCTACATAAAAGAATTGCAAGGAGTTTATTTCCACTCAATTCTTGCAGTGAAAGTCTCTCTCTGCCTCTCCCACTGCTTCCTGTTCCCTGACATTTGTACATAGTCTGAATGAAACTTAAGCACAGCCTCGATCCCATGAAACAAGCAAAACACCCATCTAATTCGCATTAAGGGAGAAAGCAGAAACAACAAGAAGAGAGAGAGAACCAAAAGCAACGCAGCAATTTCCCCAGCTGGAAACCTGCCACGACACAGTACCACGGCTGCCTCACAGGAACTGTGACGGCACTCAGGCGGTTGGCAGGACTGTACCTTGCTTGAGATCGCGGGGTGCCCCAGGAGCGCGGCAGCTCAGGCTCAGTCCCTCAGACGGGCACTTTCTTCAGACGAGCGCATAATTCTGGGGGAGGTAAACAAGAAATTGCTAACACTCCTTCCCAGGCCCAGAGGCCGTGTCACCGCCCGCCCCGCTTCAGCGACGCGCCGCTCGGCCCAGCTGCGTCTCCGCAGCGACACTAGCTCCGCCGGCACACTCACACCGAGCAGAGGCCTCTATACCGCAGCGCCCGCCTCGCCCGCGCTTCGCCACCGACCGGGTACGGTACGACCGGAAACAGACGGCCAGCACAGCCCTCCTGGTGCAGGCTCTCACCCGGATCCAGATCGTCCCGCCGGCCTACACCCCCCAACCCCCACCCGCTCCCCGTCCGGCGCGTGCGCCGCTGCGGGGTTGTGGCTGTGCTGTCGGACGGAAGTGGAGGCGGGGCCTTTTGCTCCCCGTTGTGACTCGCAGTGCGTTCTCCGTCTGCAACTGTCCCACTAGGCCCGGCCGGTCCGACCCGGGCCCCCTGCTGCCGTCTCATGGTGCCCCGACGGCCGGTACGGTGCGGTGCTGCGTTGTGCGCCTCTGTGCTTCACTGGCAGGGAAACCCTGCCCGCTTTCTAAGAGTTGCGGTTTGGAAAGTGCTGACAAATTCGATGCGTTTCAAGGAATGCCTGGCGTAGACGAAATAGCAGGACTGAGAAGTGTTAGCTTTTCTTAAGTTAAAGCTCAAATGGGTTCTGTGATCAAAGCTAGTCGCGTGATAGCAGATGCGTTTGCTAAAAAAGTCGGAACCGTTTCCTGGTGGTGAGTTTGTTAAGCAACGAATGGAAAGCACAACAGGCAGGACGTGTCCTGATTTAAAAAACAAAAACAAAAAAAAAAACAAAAACAAGATTTTTCTCAAATCAGCTTCTCTCAACAGTCTACAGCCAGGTGAACTGAAGAAATAGGGACATCTGTCAGAAAAGATCTGGAGAGTAAAGCTGCTAATATCAAATTTTACACTTTGGTGATAGATAAAGTACTGATGCTACACATAGGACTCAACTCGCTGTTTTCATTAGAAGCACTGAATGTAATGCCGCCAAATAAATGGCTTCTTGGGTGACACTGAAAGACACAAATCTCTTGGTTTGTATGAAATAGAAAAAATTCGTGACCATATCTGATGCAGCTGCTCCAGTGATAGTAAAAAAACCCAGGGACTTAATAGAAGATGATGCAGTTACCACCAGCAATTAGTGTTTGATGAAACATCACTCTGCAGACGACAGAAGAAATTATGTGCAAATGTTGTGGTTTTGATGCCAGTATTCCACATCAGAACATGCAGGCAGTGAAGGAGTTAATGCTGTGTTGAGGAGCGGCAGAGGGTTGGAGCTGCGCACCGGACGCCAGGCTCTCGCTCTCTCTCGGTGCCAGGCTCTCGGCTGCCGCAGGGATGCAGTGGGTGTGCTTCCCTTGTAGTTTTTTTCTAACGTAAGCTCTCGGATTTTGTTTGGAAACTTTTGTCT